>NKCJ01000390.1:0-38849 GCA_003947015.1 Fusarium sp. AF-6
CAAGATGTAGGGGGGGCTGCTGGCCTCGAACGAAGGATGGCACTGGGAATAAGGCTGACCAGGCCTTTGGTGCCAAGTTTTCCCCCACCTACTATAACAGTTCAGTTGATGGTTCGATGGGTTTGTCTGTTTCACCAAAAGGACTAAGGATAATCTCTAACCCACGTTGTTGCTTCCCACATGGACCACATCTTTTTTGTTCCTTCTGGGAGAGTTGCAGCAGAAAAACTGGCAGCCCGCATTTTACGTAACAGGGTTACAAACTCAGATGAACAGGGTTCATTCTTGATTCCTGTTCGTTCCCCATTCTATATACAAAGAAAGAGTAATAATCGACGTCGTTTTGCGGGTCAAGGACCCAAGTGACGGACGGACCTTGGGACGGCGCCATTACCCATTTAGACCCCCATGAAGCCGTCTGTACCTGGTAGTGGGGTGATTGATAAGTCCATTATCTGATCTGACTGGCAGGGGTTTAAAAAGAGATCCACACACACTTGCGCACAGAAGAGAGAAAAACCAAGAGAGTAGCAAAACTCAAGCTTTGCCGGAATTAATGCACAGCGTTGCATCACTCCGTGGCGTTCAACATTCACTCAGCAGGGTTGGCCATGCGAACGGCTCCCGCTGAGTAAATCAGTCTATACCGTTTAGGGGTCAAATTATCCGTTCAAGGTTCCACTGTGTGTAAAAAAGAAAAAAAAGACCGCGTGAGTGGGAGTGGGAGGGAAAGGGAATGAGAATGAGGCATTTTTCCCACTGTAACTCGCTTGCTTGCTTCCTTTCCCAAAGATCATAGCTTGCTGTCCACCCATCTAGGGGCCCTCTTTTCCACAAAGGCCTGCACGCCCTCGTGAAAGTTGTGGCAATTGTCCATGGTAGCGTTCCACGTTTCTCGGTGCAGGCGGACCGCGTTCTCCGCACTGCCGTGTTCCCAGCCAGAGAGGATACCGGCTCGGGACACGATGACGCTATCAGGACTGTTCTTGACGATGGCCGTGGCGTACTCGAGTGCTTTCTTCACTACTGGACGCTCGAGAATGTCGCTGTCTGGGGCAGCTGCGTCTTCGGTGATGGCGTTGAGTAGACCAAACTCCTTGGCTTCTTGAGCAGTGATGGGCCTCCCCGTAAGCGCCATTTCCGTGGCCCTGTGTCGTCCAATGGTCCTGGCTAGCCTCGGCAGAGAACCGGCATTGGCTACGACTCCAATCTTGGCCTCTGGGAGCGCAAAGGTAGCACTCTTGGCTGCGACGATGAGGTCGAGGTTGGCCACAATCTCAAAGCCTCCACCGAAAGCGATCCCATTAACGGCGGCGATGATGGGCTTCTTTCCGTACCGCCGCGATAACCCGCCAAAGCCATTCACGGGCGGGTCCATCGGCCGCTCCTCTGGGATTCCTTCCCTCCTCCTCTGGTTGATCTGGTTCCATTCATTGAGGTCCATGCCGGCGCAAAAGGCACGGCCTGCTCCCGTCACGACGGCGCACCGTAGCGAGGGCTCTTGGTCGTACCACTCCCAGAGGGCATCCAGCTCGTACTCTCCCTTGCTGGTCATTGCGTTAAGCATCTTGGGTCGGTTGAAGACGACCAGCATGATGTGCCTGGCCGGAAACGACACCAACCCGTAGCCCTGGGTCGGAGGCGGTCGCTTGAATGGGGGTTGTTGCGCCATTGTTGGATGGGTGGTGGTACAGCTTTTGGGGATGGGTGGTGGCAAGGATGGGCTTGGCTAAGGCACAGGGCATTCAAAACTGGCGAATGTGGAGAGGCTTATAACATTGATGCCGGGACTCCTGCTGCACAGATGCCGTGGGGATCAAGCTTGGTGGCTGCGTGGCATGTCCATCTGATGAAGTCTTGGTGATGCCAGTTGGTTGTCAAGCAGAGCGGCGCGCCGAAACTCACTAAGAAAATATTACCGCCTCATCCCAATCAGACCCAAGGAACGCCAAATGCTACGTAAGCCGGCATCAGGCTCCGGTGGAACTCCGAGGGACTTGGCAGGGACAAAAGCAGCCTGCCGCATGGAGGATGGTGCGTGGAGGTCCATGTCTTGGACAACGGGAAGTGGGCAGAGCAAGGGGTTTATACACCCCGATTGGATGAACCAGATGCAAGGGTCCCCATTGACCAAAGCAAAGGACCTCGCTAGTGCGTGGTAAAGTCCTCACATGTCACTCAGAGTAGTAATGGCACCCCCCTCTTCTTGATGGATGCCTCTCCTGGATAGCTTCGAGCTACGGAGGAAACCGTTGATCATCTAATCAATCACATCTGATAATCCAGGCAAGATGCGGCGGTCATGCCTGCAATCTAAGGGGACGCAACTTTGAATCCATCTTGCATTCCGTGCCCACAGCAGGAGGGCCCGAGATCGGGCTGCTGATCCGGGACCCAGCAAAAAAACTCTGCTCTCGGATGTTCATGGTAGGATTAGCGGGAAGTTTGAGAAAAGAGATGAAGCTCTAACTTTGAGTCTGATGAAGATCGCGAGGGGGAGTTGAATGTTCTGGATAGCCTCATATCCGACTTCTACCAAGTATCAACATCAACACCACCAATAACAACAACAACCACAACTTAGCCCGTTGGCTCGCGAATCTCGGCAACCGTTGGTACTTTCTTTTTCTTCTCTCCCCATCCCATCCCATGCAGCCCAGCCCGGTAATTGCAGAAGGTGGCTTACCTTGGCTGACGCGCCTCCCTCGGCACTTGGGGGTAAACAAAAAATACCCTTGCGACCGATGTCCGAGCGACTCCGACGATGTTCGACTTGTATCCCGACATTTTGCTTTTACGTGGAAACCATTGTCCGATGTCGTCGGCCAAGGATTGCCTCGTCATGATGGAAAGCCAAGGACTGTGAAGCAAGTTTTTGTGTTGATCAGCGCCAATGGCTTCGGTCGGACTTCTTGGGAGGCGAAACGACTTGGCTGCGACGCCGAGACGCGATGGCGAATCCTTGAACGGAGATCTCATCTACGACGCTTCACCGACTCATTCGCCCCTGGCACTATCGACATGTTGCCCAGGTGTACAGCACGCGAACTTGCGACCATCACCGATTGAACTAGCAGTCAGAGGTTGCCGAAGCTTGTCGCGCGAGAAGCCTCGGCACCGCAGGCTTGTCTGAGACCTCGTGTCTGCTCAATCGCTATGCTTTGCCATGTGGTGGTGATGCTCTACTTGGTTGAGCGACACTCGCCAAGAACCCTCGATTACCTACTGTTGTGGTACTCCTTGTTTCAAGAGTGCACTCAGGTGTCGCAATTGTTTGAAGCTTGAACGTAACAAGAAGCAGAAGCCAAGTCCTTGTCGCATTGTCGCAGCTTCAAGTTGGAGCGACGGGTCGTCTCATCTACGGCGATGGCGACGTTCACAGGCAAAGACGCACTCTGCGGCATCTGGCTTCACTATGAGAGACCCCAATGTTGATCGCCAGTCGCGATTAAACAATGACCAGCTCTGTCACGAACATGTTCAAGCTCCCCTAGCAAGAATGCAACTGCTCGGTCAACTCGCATCGAGAAGTCATCGACCGGCGGCGATTCATCGAGATACACATACACACCGACACAACAACATTCACAATCCCTCTCTCACTTCAAAAGCTCACGGGAGCTGTTGTGACCGGAAGCGCCATGAGGAAGAGAGGTTATCGGAGCACAACACCATGCCTACCTACTACTCGGGCAGCATTCAAGCAATGCAAACACACGACACTCCTCGGAATCGTTCCAAGAGATCGCGACGAGATTCAGCGATGCGTCTGAAACTACAGAGAGCTCTCGACCACTGCTGTTCCGATCTCAATCACTGCTGCTCGGACCACCACTGATGCACTTGAGGGCTACGTCCATTGAATGACGATTACACTCCTTCACTACGGCTCAACCGAATCTCATGACCGACACCTCGCCGTGCGATGATACAACAGAACCCACATACCAGATCAAACGGTCAGCAATGCAGTCACTCTCTTCCTCGGGTCGTGTGCTCGTTGTGCTGAGAAGCTTGAGGCCGAGGTCTCTCGTAATAGGGCCTCGGGTACCTGGCAGACACCAGACACAAAGAGGCGACGCAGTGATGGCAGTTCAATCGCTACTTATTGTTCTCTCGATTCGTCTCGTCTCTCGCCGCAGGTCTTTGGCACCTTATTTGTCGTGTCTGGAAAGAACTTAATGAGAGGACTCCGGCTCGTCTCGGTCTCGCGATCGCTTTCGGACGTTCGTTGATCATTGTTCTCCGTCTTTTCCGTCAAAGAATTCCATGGCGGAATCGCGTTGACAGGTCACCTGAGGGCCGTCGTCGTCAAACTGCTGTGAGAGGTCATTCTCACTCAATCATGTCAGTTGAGTGACATCTCAGTCACGTATCATCAGTCTAAGCACTGCACTTCCCCAAGATCATCGCGGGCATAAGTAGAATCGGCGTCGTAGATGGATGGTCAAAGAAACCGTCCTCTGCATCGAGATCAGCATGGTCGCCAGTATCCTGCTGGTCATCGTCTTGAATGAACTGTAGACACCAACACGCCTCGTTGGGCATCTTCGCGCAGCTGCGTCTCCGTAACCAACCTGTAAAGACACCATTAAGTCTGTTCGCAGTGCTATCCGGGGCATCGGCCTGGTACTCCGCTGTCCGTCAAATGTGCAATAGCGAAGCAATGCCAGCTTCAATTGACCCCGTGAGCATCTCGCTACTGTCGCAAGTGCAGCCATCTCAGCCCTCAATGTCGACACCCCAATTGATCCCCCCAATCTTTGTCGTTGCCGTCATACATGCCGAGGACGGCCCGCAGCCTCAAAGAGGCATCAAATGTACCACCACCGGTCCGGGAATAGGTAGGTACTGTAGGTCGTCTCCGTCCTCCCACCTAACCGACGACACCCTCGCGCGCCCGCTCTTTGACCGCCCATGTTTTTTTGCGCCGGGGTTGTCTCAAGAGGCTCTTTCTCGACCAGTGTTTCGTTCGGAACATTAGGCGGTCGTCTGTTAATACCTCGCGCTAGGCATACTGGTTGAAAAGGTCGCCGAGGGCTGCAAAGCTTGTCAACATCATGACGAGGTGCCTGACACACCCGTAGCAGAGAGGACTTGGCAGATGCGGTTCCGCTAGGATACTGATCCTATGGGTAAGTTCTCGATTCGACTTCTTCAGCCGTGGCTTTTGTCAATGATACCTTGTGAGTGAACTCACTGCGTCGATTTGAATTGGTGACAGCAGCTTCCCCAGTGGAGAGCCTGTCAAATAGAACCCGAGGCGATTACACGAGGCGTCCCGAGCGTGGGTTTAGCTAAGATTAAGCATAGACAGCTAGTTATCAATCAGCGCGATCCTGCTCCATAATAAAAAGAGAGAAAACCTCGTACTCACGAGGTTTAACGTCTCATTGAATCCACGATGGCCATCGTGTTGGCTTGTCACCCTAGAGCGATCCTACAGTGACTCTCGAGATCAGCATACCATGGTAGCATGGGACAAGTGTTTACCCACCCGCCCGAAGAAATCACTCAGAGGGGTGCGTCCACAGGGCCACAGGTGCATCGAGCTAGTGATGTTCCTTGGCTATGGATGCCCCGAAAGAGGCTCGAGGCCCGCTCCGCTCCCCGTAGCCGCGCCGACCGCGAATCTCTCATTCTTGGCGTCGCCGAGTCCAAGGGGTCCAGGTGGCGCCATCTCTTGCAGAGATGCCCGTCTTAGCCACTTCAGGGGCTGCGGGTAATCGGCACAAACCGGGCGTGGGTGATGCATGGGGGTAAGGGCCAGTAGTTCCACGCTTACATACAGAGACTCCCCTACTGATGGGCATTGCACACTACGCTTCGGAAGATGGGGGCTTGAGTATCCTCCGTGGGAAGCCATCGTGGATCAAAGGACGCGACGCAAATCTCTGGTCCCTCCCCCTTCCCCCCCAAAGGGCTTGCCAGCCACGTAAGATTTTCCAACACGTCGGCAGAGCTCGGCATGAGAGAAACAGGAAGAGATGTGCAGCAAGCTTCCAGCCATTCTAATTGGCTCAAGGAGAGACACTGCTTGTCATCACCGAGATCGGTATGAGGCGGGGTATAAATAAAATCTGGAGATCAAGTGTTCTTCGTGGATGTTGGCTTACAGACCCCCCAAGCAAACCAACAGAACCGTTCAAGATGGCTACCTCAGATCCTTTCCAGCAGCAATCGCCAATCAAGATCCGACTTCCTCAACCTTACCTTACCACCTACTTCCTTGAGCGCACCGATGCCGAGAAGCAGTCGTTCCGGCTTCGCAAAGCCGAGGAGGATGGCAGTGGCACCCCGTTTCCCCAGGCCTTGCACTCAGAAGGCCTAGTCTTTGCCGGAGTGCCGCCTGCAGAATCTGATAAGATCCCCGAATCTGATAACCGCGCCTGGGCGAGGGCTCGTCGCAGCCCCGTCTGGTCATTGACCTGGGAGGACAGTCACGAGCCTGCCACTCTGGCCCAGGCCTGGATGTTCTTCTACACCTTCTTCACACACACGTTTGATGTAGAGCAGTTCCGTCTCCGCCTCGGCGGCTCCGGTGCTGAGGACCTGGCCAAGGCTCTGGTCCAGTCCATGGTGGCGATTGATATCCCCGAGCCCCCCAGCGTGCCCGTGCCGGCTCCTCGCCAGGAGATCGAGGTGCTCGTCCTCCGCAGCACATTCTGGCAGGGGTGCGCATCACCTCTTGGTCAGCAGCCCATCTGGCTTCCCACCTGGAACTCGGGCAAGGTTGTGCCTCACGTCGAGTATGTCATGACGCCGACGTCCGAGTCGACCCTGCTCCGGCATCCGCGCCGAGTTCCCAAGCCGGAGGCCGGCAGCCTCATCTACAGCCGGTACATCCCGTCGCTGGATGAGCACTTCAACCTCGTGGCGCTCGATTACCTCAACCCGGAGCACCTGGCCCTGTTCAACAAGTGGCAGAACGACCCCCGTGTGGCGGCGGGCTGGATGGAGACGGGCACATTGGAGCAGCACCGGGCATACCTCCGGGCGATCCACGAGGATCCTCATCAATTTGCCGTCCTGGGCTACTTCAACGACACACCATTTGCCTACTTTGAGCTGTACTGGGCCAAGGAGGACAAGATGGGCCAGCACTACGCGGCTCTCGACTTTGACCGAGGTAGGCACTCGCTTGTGGGAGATGCCACATTCCGTGGCCAGCACCGCGTCATGGCATGGTGGCCCAGCGTGATGCATTACGAGTTCCTCGACGACCACCGTACTGAGAACGTGGTTGGCGAGCCTCGTCTGTCGGGCGAGAAGGTGCTCATGTACGAGATGATCTTTGGTCTTCACCAGGACAAGTGGATGGACCTGCCCCATAAGAGGTCCAACCTGGTCAAGTGCTCTCGGGAGCGCTTCTTCCAGCTGTGTCCTTTTAACCAGAGCAAGCCTCGCGTGGCTGGCACCACCTTTGGCTTTGAGCCGAAGCTGTAGGGAGATCCAATGGTTGCGGCTACTGATTAAGTAACATGGGAATAATGTCAATGTATGAATGAAGAGGGGACCTGGCTCTAAAAAATAAAATTGTGTATGTAACGGACAGGACAGGGTGTTGATTAGATAGAATGCCTGTGCTGCTTGGCAGAACCTGCTTGGCAAGCGGAGAGCGTAGCATTTACCAAGACTGATCTTCAGTTCCGATCGAACCGATCAATCGAATCCTTTTGCAACGTCTTTTTGTCTTGTCCCAAGCTCGCTTCAGGATATAGCACCGTCGATCGCTCTACTTTGACGTCTGACATCTCGCCACTGACTGGACTGCTCCAGACTCTTGTTCCAGCTTTGGTAGTTTTTTTACTGTCTGTCTCCTACCGAGGAGATGTGTTCAGCAACGGAGCAGGTCGCGTGGGGCTTGCTTGCCTCAAAATCTCCCATTCTTTGACGTGTTTACCATGGACGACGTTGGTGGCTTTGTCAAAGCTTCTGCAGGAAAATTACGCGGCCCTTGACGACGAGTTAAGCTTGTTTACGCCATGAGCTTTTTTTTCTTAATTCCCAACTTTCTTTTTGACTCAAATCGCGTGGTTCGGTTCAGGTACGCAGCGGACCATCGCTAAAACAGCAGTGAAAAAAACGAGTGAGCATGGGTGACAGTGGGCTCACCAGCACCTAGTGGAGTGATGGGAGAGCGGCTGACCCAACACCAACAGAGATCCCTGAAGCCGAATCCCCTGTAACTTGAGCTCTCGACCATCCAGAATGCCCTTGGTGACATTTCCCAAACGTGATAAATCAAGCCTCTTTATGCGGCCATGGCCGGAACTGGGAATAGCTCATAGGGCTACCGGGTCCAAAGCAAATTTCCCAGGTCCCCACGTTTCTTCGGGACAGACACACTCGAGCCACGCCAAGCGCCAAGCGCGGGCTCTCGGCAGGGATTTTCCTCAAGGGTCCGGTGGGTTGGGAACACATGGCCCGCATGATCATGAACCCTTGTCTTGTTCTTTGAGCTGTTGTCTTGATCATGCTCTTTGACCCCACGCAAAGTAGAAGAGAAAAATAAGAGAAAAAAAAGAGGAGATTTGAGACAAGAGCCGAATCATTGCCTTTTGTTGGTTCATCAAGAAAGACCCGCAGTCAAGCGAGTTTAAAGACTCTCTCTCGCATTGTATACCCGAATTTGATGTCTCCAAGCTGTCATGCAATAGCGTTGTAACTGTACACATGCACACATTTGAACCCATGATTAAACAGACAAGACACGTCGAATTAACGGTCCCTCAACCTCATCTCGAGCAAGAGCATCACGCTCATTCGATCTAATCGATCAGATTAGATAAAAAATTTTCACTCCCTGACTCTTGACTCTCGACTCTCATACCCTCCCTCGCCTCGGCTCAAGCCACATTTTACCGGCTCCCACTCCCCCCCACCTTACCATGAATCTCGCAACCCGCGCGTTCCAGACCATGTAAACCCAACGCCGTAAGTGGCTGCAGCAGCTTTTTCAGCCAGTGTCTGTTGGTTCTCAAGTTGCCCCAAAACAGCCGATTTCGGTGGGCTAGGCCACCACGCAACCTAAACTGGGGAGAGCCCTGAGCGAGCGGCGACGCAAAGCCTGATCTTATCTGATGGGTCTACTCTGTACTTTCTGTTGTTTTTCGCTCTCAGAGGACCTTGTGTGGAGCAAAGAGTAACACTAGCCGGGGTACCAGGTGGTCCAGGTCTCTTTCAGCCGTACGCGCGGAAGTGGTTTTACAGTTTAGTTTAAAGATTGACTGTTGCGCTCTTGCATCCGAGCTTCTTTCCTTTTCTCTCTCTTCAGTCTTGTCTTGTAAATCACAGATCCCTTTTTTCACAAGTCTCTTTAGACACATACAAGTCTCCCGATAATGGCAGTCTTGGACAAGTTCAACGCCGTCTTAGGGCGCAAGGCCAACAACGAGGCCTCAGAGGACCCCGTCACCGTCGCTGCTGCGACCGCTGACGAAAAGGGCCACGATGGCATCCCTCCAGAGGATGTCGAGCTTAGCGACGCTCCCACTGAGAACGCCCAGCATGGTGTGAGAGCCGCCGAGGCTATTACACTCACCTGGACCAAGTGGTCGCTGGTTGCCGTCTTCATCAAGTGAGTTTTCACTCTGTTGCTTCTGTGGACTGGAAATGACTGACCCCTCTTGTAGCATGTGGTTCATCTACCTCGTCAACGGTTTCCAATCCAAGGTTCTCGACACCTTGACTCCCTACGCCTCTAGCGAGTGGGAGTCTCACTCTATTATGCCCGTCATCAGCACCGTCGCCTACATCATGACTGCTGCCGTCTACATTCCCCTGTCCAAGATTCTCGACATCTGGGGCCGAGCTGAGGGTTTCCTCCTCATGGTCGTCTTTGCCACCATTGGTATGGCTATGATGGCTGCCAGCCGCAACTTTGCCACCTACTGCGCCGCCACTGTAAGAGAAGCAAGCTATCAGCCTCAAGTCTCACTTCTAACTCGACTCTAGGTCTTCTGGCAGGTTGGATGGTCCGGTCTTACCTACAGCATCGATGTCATCACGGCCGATTCCACGCAGCTCAAGAATCGAGGTCTCGCCTACGCCTTCACCTCATCCCCTTACATGGTGACTGCTTTCGCCGCTCCAAAGGCTGCCGAGAAGTTCCTCGAGAACGTCGACTGGCGATGGGGCTTTGGCTGCTTCTCCATCGTCCTTCCTTTCGTCGGCGCGCCCATGTACTGCCTCCTCAAGTGGCACCTCCACAAGGCCAAGAAGGCTGGTCTCCTCGTCCGTGAGGACAGTGGCCGTACCTGGCCTGAGGCCATCGTGTGGGGAGTCATGGAGTTTGATGGTATGTGAACAAGATAATCGTCGCGTGTAACTAAAACTAACTGTATCAATAGCCCCCGGTGCCCTGCTGTTCGCTGCTGGTGCTGTCATCTTCCTCCTCCCCTTCTCTATCGCCAGCATGGCTCCCCAGGGTTGGGACACTCCTTACATCATTGCCATGATCATCACTGGCTTTGTCGTCCTCATCATCTTCGGTCTCTACGAGCGCTTCGTCGCCCCCAAGCCCTTCTTCAAGTACGAGTTCCTCACTGACCGAACCGTCATCGGTGTCTGTTGGTTGGATCTCACCTACATGATCGGTTACTACTGCTGGGCCAGTTACTTCAACTCATTCCTCCAGGTGGTCAACAACCTAGACCCCGCCGAGGCCGGTTATGTTGCCAACACTTTCGACATTGTCTCTGGCTTCCTCCTGTTCATTGTCGGTTGGGGTATTCGCAAGACTGGTCGCTTCAAGTGGCTCCTTTGCGTCGGTATCCCTCTGTACATCTTCTCCCAGGGTCTGATGATTCACTTCCGTCGTCCTGGTCAGTCCATCGGTTACCTCATCATGTGCGAGGTCTTCATCTCCATCGCTGGATCCGTCTTTATCCTGTGCATGCAGATTGGTATCCTCGCCGCTGTTGACCACCAGCACGTTGCCACCGCCCTCGCTGTCCTGAGCGTCACTGGTAACATTGGCGGTGCCCTCGGAAGCACCATCTCTGCCACCATCTGGACCAACACCTTCTACAACAAGCTTCTCCAGTGGCTCCCCGAGAGCGCCCTCCCCGAGGCCGAGAACATTGCTGGCGTCATCGACTACCAGCTTGCCTATCCCATGGGCTCTGACGAGCGACTGGCTATCCAGCGCGCCTACGGTTACGGTCAGGCTAGAATGCTTGCTGCCGGAACCAGCATCATGGTCCTTGCCTTTGCCACCATCTTCCTGGTTAGAAACTACGACCTCAGGAAGCTTCGCCAGACCAAGGGTATGATCTTCTAAGAGGCGAGCGCTCAGCGTTGCCTTACACAAGTGTCATACAATTTCCAGGTTGCAAATGTCCAATTGGGAGGACGGAGCTGTTCAAAGTCAAATTTATCTAGTAGCTAGTTTAAAACCACCTAATAAAACCATGGGCAGCTATCGCGCCCACAGGAGGGGGCATTGGATGCCTCGTTTGTTTCGAATCTCTTTTTGCCCGTCTCAACTATTCCATGCCAAGAGAGGTCGTTGCCAGCCCTTTTACGGGGCATTTTAATGTGCATGGCGCTAACAGGCACACCCTTGATGCTAAGACGGCTGCGTTATCCGAGGATCGGCTTCTAATTCTTGGCAAAACCGTTCGAAGTGTGGTGGTGGGTGGTCTCCATCGAAGGCCGGGTGCTGCGGAGGGGGCTTGCTTAGGTGTCTTGGCTGTGATGGGGGCTGTGTTGACCTTGGCTGCGATAAGATTAGACTTGAACAGGGTATATATCACTCTAATCATGATTATTGTTTAACGTGAGCTTTGTATTGTCCAAAAGAGCAGGAGGTCACTTGACTGCGTTGTCTTTCGTTACAGTTGTGTCTAGACATTGGTGGCTTCGTGCATCACCCGTCTACCTACCCTGAATACACTCTGTGAAGATATTGGACCTGCACACTCCGAGCGGCTCACCAATTTCATGTGTTTATTTCCTTGCTATTTGTGTCTTTATTGCGACTTAGTTCTGGTGAATTAATCGCGATTCTCTTTAAACTTCTGTTGTTGTATAGAGTTGCTTGTTGCGTCTTTTGCCTCCCAAATTGCGCCATGTCCACTGAGTTGATCAATTTTCGACCATCGCGACATTGACAGGCAATCCGCCCGTTAGGGTGATTGAAATTACCAAGATCATCTCATCCAGTCATAGATCAGCACAAAACTTGACGTTAATGTGTTGTAAACTCTAAGCATTCGCATGTCTACCAGCATACACTCTACCTAGCTTACATTCTATTTTCACCCCTCATCCTCTCAAGCCTTGCCCAGGATAAACTGCATGATACCATGCTGAAGACCTGTCACAGCTACACTTCCATGATCCTCTCCCTCAAACTCACGTGTCCAGATACTCGACACACTCGGTGACTTCTCCAGCCGCTCCGCCAACTCCTTGGCACAGTCCCTCATCTGCTCATCCTCAGAACAATCCTGTCTCTTCTTGAAATCTGCCTCTGACTCTCCGGGCTTCTTGATAAGATCCTGCTTGCCTGTGCCCCAGGTGACAATCAGGGACAGAGGCGGCTCAACGGGCTTGTCGCGGGCGATAAAGGCTGCTTCTTGCTCCTTGACGAGGAAGTGGTTGTTCCACCAGATGATGGGGCTCGCAGCAATGTACGTATGGAACAGGTCAGGTCTGGTAAACATGGTGTTGAGCGTAAAGATGCCACCGTATGAATGTCCAAACAGGGCCTTCTTTCCGGTGTGCAGCGACGCCTTGGGGAAGAGCTTGTCATGGACGTGGGTCATGACCTCGTGCTGGATAAAGTCGAGGAAATCATGGGCCTCGCCAAAGCTGATGTCGGTGCGAGGGTTTCCCTTGGAGTCAAGAGGCAGGTCATATGTGCCATCCGCGCTGGGGGGAGTCAGGTCAGGTCCCCGACGGAAGTCGTAGACGTATTTGCCGGGTGGATAGCCGACGCCTACAACTACGGTGCGTGTGCTGTTTGTGAATTCTAGACGGCGGGTGACGTCGACAGCTGTGAAGAAGTAGGCGTTTCCGTCTACGAGATAGCTATAGATGGTTAGATAGTGTGGTTGAGGATCGCTGGTGAGACATCACTCACAGGGTGTTGACAACCTCATTTTCCGGTGCAACCCGATCCTCACCCCAACACAAAGGCCAAGCGACCTGGACGAGATAATCACCTCTCTTGGTGTGAGCAATCCACTCGCACGTGTTGGGCACGCGAGCGTGAGAAACTGCAGTCATCTGCGTCATTGTTCTTCTGGTGAATAATCGGGTCTTGGACAAGAGGCGTTGGTGATTATTATGAGGCCGGATCCGAAGGAGGGCGCGTTGCATATTTTTGCCGCAGCTGATTGATAAACAAGAGGGACCATCTGATAATTCCCTCGGAACCGTTTTCGTTTTATGGGTCCTCGTTAAGGGGGTCATGTTGCGGTATCGGGGCTTTAGGCGGTTAGTTACGGCAGAAATTGAAGGGCAATGGCCATGTTGCAAGCCGGACACTCGGAGGACTTTCAACTCCGTGACTGTAGATGGTTGACCCGGTAGGACGGTAACAGGTCTTGTACTTGTCTTTGTTCTTCTTATAAGTGGCTACCCTGCATGTTAACTGCATTCGCTTGCATCCCTGTCTGGGGTATTCCACTGCACGTCGAACGTCGAACCATTATCACCAACTGCCGGACCACTCTCGTGCAGGTTCACTCATCGATTGGGACATGCTTTGGGTCACTTATGGGGCCGCTGAAGTGCCGTTAAATATCTTGTTTCTCCACTCTTCCATTCATACAATGCTGTTTCTCATGGTTTGGTGATGCAGGGTATGTAGTGTAGCCCGATGAAACTAAATCTTCCGACTCAACTACGGGGATATTGTACGGGTTCCAAGGATGAACGGATCTCAGAGCCTGAGGAGATCATCATCATACGAGGATGGGAGGGATGTTGATATTTCTATAACCTTTTAGTTTATGTAGATAGGTATAAGTTTTTAACTGCCTGCAGGCGGCAAGAAGGCTAAAAAAAGGCCATTGTGTTAGCACTGGAATATAATGCTATTATGTATTAGAAATACATTCTTTATCATAGTTGAAGTCGGGATAACCGACATATAAGATCGTTGATCTTTCTATGCAATCACCCACACGGGGCAGGTTAATCCACCAGGACCAAAAGATGCCAATGTTGTTTGGTGGACCTATTCTGCTTAGATGTTTTCTTCAGAACGAAAGTTACTTAATCCATAGTTAACAATCATCATATGATCGCAGTAATCAAACTCCAATTTCCACGGTAGAACTCTTTTGTGCCTTGGGTGCGGACCTAGGGCTCAATAGATTGTTCTTGCAGACCTGGGTCCTATATACGCAAGTTGTGACCTGATCGACTCTTTGAGATTAACTTGACTGTTATAGACTTGTGATATATCTTCTAGTAGGTTAGAAATATGTGGAAAGAGTATGTGGTGTGTGTAAGAGGGGTAGGGCAGGGCGATATGTGACGTCGTTAAAGTTAAATGGCTTTGCTTGTTTGACTTAAGCCATTTTAATCACTCTAAAGCGAGATACACCAGTCCCAACAAGTCGACATTCAATTAAAGTTATCACTATAACGACCAAGTCCACCTCCAACTGAAATTGCCACTATATCAACCCATTGACCCATTTAGATCCTGCCCTCCACGGCGCATCTAGCAGTTGCGCTGGCACACACCCTGCCAGATGCTAATGCACTGCGAGAGACCAGCAGGAGGCTGACCCTGGCACTGGGAGTTCGTCTGGCCAATACAGTTGTTGTAGCTTCCTCCGGGACAAGCGCGGGCCTCGAGGTTGTTGAGGTGCTCGGGTTCAGGGGCGGCAGCGCCAAAGGAGGCGAGGGCCATGGCGGCGATGAAAAACTTCTGTGAAGAAGTGAGTATATAGATCTGGAGAGTATCTCGGTGGTGTAGATGTGACTTACGGCGGGGGAAAGCATCTTGAAGAGTTGAAAGGAGGTTGATTGATGTTGATCGAAAGTGTCGTTGTGATGATGAGAGAGGATGTTTTCTTCAAACTAAGAAGATGGTCAGCTATATATACTTGATTCTCAACAGATATTACCTCGGAGACTCTATTTTTCTAATCCAGGTACGTAGCATCACCAAGACCATAGTGGTCGTGGCTTCGTGGGTCTCAACGACCACTCTGAGCTTACATCATCCTGCACAAAGGGCCAACAGGTCACATCGTGAGCCTTCCCTGCATGCCTCGGACAAGCTGATAGGCTGATCACTGGATATACCTCTACGGCGAGGGCCCGGCTGATCCTCCAGTGGGGGTCCGCCTGGGGTTGAAGGCTAGAGGTGAGCTAACTTTTTTATCTAATCTGATGGATTAGATCAACCGAACCCACCCTGTATGGCAAGGTATGTTGGTACTATGCTTACTGGGCGCCCCTGCATAGGGCTCTCTCATCCACTCGTGCCTGCTGTGCCTCTCCCGATGTAACTAGAGCCGCAGAATTGGCTCATCTTTGCTCTTGGCACGTGGGAGGGACACTAGGGGAGTAAGCAAGGTAGCGACGGCCCGGTACTAATGTGGGAGATGGGGTTTCCCAGAATAGATGTAGCTCATGTACTGATGTGGAACTGTTGAATATTGTCAACTGAAGTTCTTTTTCGGTTGCTCTTTGGGTCTTCAAGCTTCATGTCAGATATCCACTTGATCCTTCAAACTATCCACAGAAACCAAATAGGCTACCA
Source organism: Fusarium sp. AF-6 (assembly GCA_003947015.1). Classification (NCBI taxonomy): domain Eukaryota; kingdom Fungi; phylum Ascomycota; class Sordariomycetes; order Hypocreales; family Nectriaceae; genus Fusarium; species Fusarium sp. AF-6. The sequence continues at coordinate 15,734 of NKCJ01000390.1, forward strand.
TCAAAGACATATACAGAAGCTCCATAGCTACAAATGGAAGAGTTCTTAACCGCCAATGAAGTATAGCGTGGGGCAAATGCTATAATGTGTGGATTAACATAGTTTTCCGGGACTTGAATCCTATCGTGCCAAGCAACAACAAAGTGTATGCAGCTAGCTCCTAATGGTAATAATGCTGCGCCCTTAAACCAACCCAAACAGAGCTATCCGTCCTTTATCTGGCAAGGACGCTCGCTTTAGCATGCGGCAGGGGGTTCGGAGATAGTTTTCCTTGTGCCGATACTTAGTATGTATCTGCTTCTAGTATCTCTCTACGCTCGCATACTAGAGGTCTCTGGAAGGATGAGCAAACATAGGCCATGGACTGTTAAGTAGCCTCCTAAGGATAAGCAAAGGATAGACAAGCTTGGAACAAGAAGATGACTCGGGGATTTCTCAGCGACAAGCTGGTGTCTGACTTGATGTAGCATTCTACGAGGGATCAGAATAACTGGGTCAAAATGCGGATTCCCATGCGCCATTTAGCAACTGGGGAACCTACAGAGTTGCCGGGCTAGGGAAGAACAGGTATGACAACGGCACTTGCCGAAAAGCCTCGGTCATGGGCCGTTATTCTCGTGATACTCTGACTTGGCTATCGTAAATCCTCAAATGACTGGCCCACAGCACGGTCGAGACTCTGCTTGATGGTGCAGTAGGATTTCCCGCGAATCGTACCACGGTGGGATCTTCACAGTTATTGCTCTTATTGTCCGTAGACCCCTGCTGTGCTATTCCGAAGTCGGGCATACGACCGTTGCATCGTGTGATCTCGGATTCTGTGGGCCCTCAGAGATATAATCTTAAGACGGTATATCCGGACATTTGGGACTTCGGTTCCGTGATAAGGATGTGAAAAGACTCAGAGACGTTGAAGATTTTCTGTGATTGAGATATTGGGGGGACCCTATCGTATACGCGAACAAAATATCTCCACAGGCAAGTAGGGATGGAGGCAACGACTGCCAAGACCTCAAAAAGTCTACTTCCTCCATTCTTCTTGCCAGGGTGGTGACAGGGCCATCGGAGAAAGCTCCGACCAGACTTGGCATTTTGTGATATTGCAGTTAAGATGTTAACAGGCTAACAGTTAATCCACCCGAACGGGGACGGAGAGAGCACCAGTGACAAACAATATGGCCTCAAGAGGTCGCTAAGGTGGGTTCGTTGTTGTGTTGAAAATTGTTCTTAAGGGTGTAGACTATAAGATCGAGACTATACGTTCATACAATTTACTGAAACCCCAAACCCGGCAGTTTAACATGGCTTGCATCCCTTCGCAGCCCCTCTAGTTTCTCTAGAGCCATGGTTTGTCCAACTTTTACAAGCCCCTCGTTCTATCCTCTGCTTCCGCAATCCACTCTCTCAACTTGGACTCGTTCCGTACCTTCAAACCAACCTTGAACGGCTTGGGGTCTGTAGTCAAGGATGTGGGATTGGCATTGCACTCAATAGCGTCCATAACGGGGAAGTCGGTCTTGTCCTTTGGAGGAAGCACTTCGAATGCTGTAATAATGCGAATGTAGGCGGTGTAGAGTTCACGGTTGGCCAAGTGTGAGCCAGCACACATTCGAGATCCCGCACCGTATCCGTAATGCGGAGTACCGATTTCCTTGTCATCAAGGAAGCGCTCTGGGATGAACTGGTTGGGTGACTTGAATCTTGCCTCGTCGTAGTCGGCAGCGTAGGCGTTCTAGCACAGAGAGTTAGCTGAGCCTCGACTACTAAACGAGTTGCGTGGCTTACCATGAAGAAAGTTGTTCCTGCAGGGATGACTGTGTCCTTGTATGGAATATCCCTAATGTTCACTCGAGGCAAGCAAATCGGGATAACCGTCCAATAGCGTAGCGTCTCCTTGACCAAAGCAGTAATGAAAGGTACCTTCTCCTCGACAAGGCATTTCTCCCAAGCCTCGCCATTGGGGTACACTTCCTCAATAGCCTTGAGAGCCTTGGCCTGAATCTTTTGTCCTTGGGGAGTGGCAAGATAGGCTACACCCATGATCAAATTTCCGGGGACGGTGTCGAGTCCTGCAGAGACCATGGTCAAACAGATAGACTTCAGTTCAGCTAGAACATCGCGGTTAGCGACCTGCACAAAGACCACAGATAGGATTATTACCTTCGTTCAGCTTCGCCTCTGGATCCTTGAGAATGTTGCCGGTGATGCAAGGCTTGTCGGTACCATTTGCGATCCGCCCCTTCAGATCGTTGAGCATGTCGGTGAGATACTTGTCACGTCTGGCACGGAATTCTCCAGCTGCAGAGTTTTGAGCTCCCCAAAGACGTAGCAGTGGAACATAGTCTTGCCAGTTGTTGCTCGTAGACCGAAAGTTGGAAATCTCGCGCTCCACATAGGTGATCTCATGGAGGAGTTGGCTGTTGACATCGCCATCAATGCGGAAGCCATAGTTGAGCGTCAGAGAGGTGTTGAGGGCAAAACGGGCAAAATAAGGGGATGGGTCCAGGTCACGGGCACCGTTTTCGCAGTCATCAAGCAATTCCCTGATGCTGACGGTGGACTCGAGATCAAGAATGGGCATGTAAGACTGAACAGCGGGCCGGTTCAATGCGGTGGCGGCAGCCTTTCGACGGGCCTTGCAAGAGTCGTCCCACGGAGAAGTGCCGATCGTGAAGCCTTGGGATGACGACACGACAGAGTGAAATGTGTGAAAGGTTGGGCGAGAGATGAGTGCAGCTTGGTGAGTGATCCAGAAATGCTTTACTGAGTCGTAAGAATTGACAAAGACGACGCGCTGTGAGAGTTAAAGATGCGACTCAGACGAGAGAAGAGTTCAAACTCACCTTGGTTCCAAGCCGCGTTTGGAAGACCGGGCCATATTTGGCTGCCCATTTCTGAGCGACTCGTGCATGGTCCGTCCCCAACTGAATGAGATTACCAAAGATTGGAACACCAGGAATCTCCGGGATACCCTTGATCTTTGGAATATCCGTCAAGTTCGACAGTCTGATCAGCACGTACAAGATGACGACGCCAGCGAGGTAGAGGACTAGAGAAGACATGGTGAATAGATGCAACCACGATGGACTTTACTGGAACAAACGGGACATCTTTTACGGCCAGCTTACGGCCCTTTTAATACCTCCAACTTCATCTACAGTAGCTATGATGTTACCTATTGCCCGTCTCTCATTCGTCACCAATTACGGCACACCCCAGATGTTGGAATACGGGGGCGGCCGAAAAATGCGGGGAATACTCCGAGACCCGAAGCCGACGATTCCGATTCCGATTCCGTTATGCATGCAATCCACCGTAGATTGAGGTTGGTATTTGATACCATTATCCGGATATTAATTACGCCTGGAGTACTTTTTAGGAGCGAGGAGCAGTATCTGGAGTATGGAAGTGGTCCTCATGAAGTCACGGGTTCTCCTCAAGCTGACTTGGCACTGAGAGGCATCTCTTGGATGAGGACTTTTATGCATTTCAGTGCTGTTCAGATCGTGGACTGTGATCTTCACCTGTGATCCCCCATTGCCACAGCACAGATCTTCAATCACTTTGATACGGCTTGTTACGGCATTGATGCGACCGCACCAATTGTGCAAAGCCCAGAATGGTGCTAATCAAGATCGCAATGGTTGGCTCCATCCTCGGCACTTGTTATCTTCTCCCCCGCAACTTACGTCAATGTGTGCCAGGGTGAGCTAGCTCGTCATTGCAACCTCACCCACCAGCTCTGGGAGGGAAGCTTTCCTGAACGATCCTCCTTCATCAAACCCCCCCGAAGCACTACTCTCCATGTCGTCAACATCTTCCCAGTCAAAGAAGAGGCGTTGTCCGTACACGTCGGTCGCATGGTCTGTGACACTCTGGCTGCAACCCTTGTGATAGCGTGTGCTGACTGATTGCTTGAAGCGACAATTGCAAGCGTCGCAAAACGAAATGCAGCGGAGGCAAGCCATGCAAGAGTTGTGGAGATAGTGGTGTCTCGTGCGTCTATGAACGTACGACCCGGTTCCGCTCCGGTGGTCGTAGCCCGTGAGTGTCCCATATCCAGAGATTCCGATGCGGCACCGACTTCTGTGCCGACCTTGGCCCTTGACCTTGTGCTTATTTCTACATCCAGGGCCGAACCGAAATACACAAGACCGCGGAAATCGTCCAAAGAAAACCTACCGAGTCCCGCTAGCCAAGGAACCGATGGAACAGTCAACAGAACATCCCAAAGCCTACCGTCGCCGGCGTCGCCTGTTCGACCAGGTGCATCAGATTATTACTTGACCCTCGCGCGACAACGTCTCACGGCTATCAGTCCAGAGGGAAATGTCCCACAAGAACAAGACCACGATGTAGAACAGGCTGGAATGGTTCGCATGAAGTTTCTCGTTCAACAATGCATCAACGCAACTGGAACACCTCTATCTACACTCTCGTTGAGTGACTGGATGCAGATTATTCAGGTTTATGAGGAAGAAATTGGTCTTCAATACCCGTTTCTTGATATCCAGGAACTGCAAGAGACGATACGTTCCACGAAACAAGGGACCTCGCAAGGACGTTCTGAAAGACTTGATGGGCATATCTCGGGACGTCGATATCAAGACCGACTCGATGACATTTTAACCCTAATTTTCTATACCGTATCGATTTTGGCTGATCCTGCTTCAACTGAAAGGTCCAAGCCTTCTGTTGAGATCATCTACGGAGGCGCCGTTTCTCAGTCTCAGCTCGGGAACCTCAACGAAGATGATCTGGTCTTGATAATCTTGGGTGTAAGTCGTCAAGGCTAATCTTATGATGGGAAAGCTATCGACAAGGCATACACTAACATGACTGCAGAGTATATTCTTCTTCCTCAGCGACCAGGAGATTCTGGCCTGGAGAGGAATCGGTACGGTGTTTCGACTTCTGCAAGAGTTGGAAGACACCCCCGACAGGTTGCAACCTCGTGTATTACCAAACGACAGAGGTGTGATAAGTCCCGAGTTCTACTGGTCGGTATATACCCTCGATCGACGATGGAGCTTTGGAACCGGTCTACCGTTTGCGGTGCAAGACTCTGATGTCAGATATCGTCCAAACTTAAAGGTACGTCCGCCTTTTCTGTCACTCAGTACTCGGATTTGAGATAGAAAGTAACACGTATCGAACATCTAGGACAATTCCCTCTCTTGTGCTTATCTCAAGTCGATGGTTGCATACTGCGAAATCTGATCCGAAGTCCAGAAATCAATCCTCGAGACACCACAATCTATCGTATCAGGCTCCAAACGCGATTTTCTCAACTTTAGAGTCGTACAATGGCAACAAAACTTACCACAGGGTCTCTGCTTTTCTGGCATTGACGACAAGTTTGACCCAGCCAAGGAGAAGCGCGGAGAGTACAAGATGCGCCTCGCTCTTTACTTGAGAGCCAACCAAATGCGCATCATTATTCACAGAAAGTTCATGGCTCGATCAGAGTTGAATACGATTGACGCGACTGAAGCGAATGTTATGGCTTCGATTACTCGAGACTCGATCCGCGTATTGCTGCAACTGGCTCAAGACACGGACATTTATGTTGCCCAACAAAAGACGTTTAACCACTTTTTAGAAACCGCATTGTCGTCTTTACTGTTGATAATGTGCTCTACGGAGGACTTGAAGAGGTTTTCCTACCTTTCCGATGTCGTCGAGGCACTGGAGCTGGTCGAACAGCTTGCAAGTCAATCTGCCATTATGCAAAATATGTGGTGCAAAATGCAGAGCATCAAAGAAGCCATCAAGGATATTCAGGCAAAGCTGTCTGGTGAAGTATCATCACACGATGGTCAAGCCGACAAGGAACCTCACGAGACTGGCATTCTGGAACAAGGACCACCAATCGCAATGTCTCCCACTGAGATGATGTTGTCGGCCGCTGCTACCATCCCACCTTTGATGGAAGCTTTTGATGACTTTGAGGCTTTGGAGGAATCTGAGGGACTCAATTTTGCAAATTTTCCAGAGCTTGGGCAATTCTTGCAAGAGTATGAGAACTTTTACTTTTGATAGCGTCGCAGCGGCACTTGATTGCATACCCCGTACATACCCTCAAAAATACGGTATTCCTATTAAAGTTCATCCATTATGCGCTTAATAGTAGTAGCAAAAAATTCCCTCTCTCAACATGCAACTAAGACCAAAGTGTATGCACTTAATGAGGCATTGAGTGCCATGGAACCCATTGTCCAATCACAACAAGGTCAATTTCTTTCTTGTCAACAATCATGCGATACCAGTCTTCATCATGTTCACCAGGCCACGCTTGCCGCGAGGCAATACCCTTTGCCAATGCCAATTCAAATTCCCAAGTGTTCTAGCTTGGCCTCGATTCAAGACAACAACAACAACAACCAAAGGTCCTAAACGCTTGCCGAAACGTCGGAGAGAGACCGACGAACCGGCCATTCTGGCATGGCTTCTGGGATATAGTGATCAGGCCCAGCAGCCATCGGGAGCTCCATGGCCTGATCTGCCTAAGCTGGTATCGAAAAAGGCCAACGCCACAATCAGACGTGTTCGGTTTGTGAGCATCGACATTGACGGCCTGCATCAAGACAAGGCAGGCATCCGCCAGTTTGACTTTGGCGTATCGGTCCTTGACACGGTAATGATTCATAGGCAGCTTAAGCGGCCACTGGATCGTAAGATAAACCTGGCGACCCAGCTTATAAAGTCCAGCCATTACCTGGTCGAGGACGCCGAATACGGCGTTGGGAGACGGACAAGATTCGCGTTTGGAAGCTGCAGGGTGTCGTCTTTGACAAGACTGAAACAAAGGCTCAAGGAAGAAACAAAAAACCACAATGTAGTCCTTATCATGCATGGGGCTGCAACCGAGGTCTCAGTCATGAAGCGCTTATGCATCGAGCTGAATCCCGTCTTTACCATCGACACTACCACGGCTGTACAACATCTATTCAGAAAAAGGAATTTAAGGTGGCTTCTCAAGGAATACAAAATTCCACATGAGACGACGAGGCTTCACTATGCCGGGAATGACGCCCACTACATCCTACGGGTGCTTCTCATGATCGCCGCACGGCACGCTAAGACCAAGCCGAGCGGGAGGGAGCCACCAGACTGGGTACCGATTTTTGAAGCAGTTGCTCGATCTCCCAGGCCAGAACTCGAAGCATTGCGGAAAGTCGGGCCGTTGCGGATAACTCCAGGAAACAAGGAGAGGAAACAGATGGAGCGGAGGAGAGAAATACTAGAGGGGATAGAAAAAAGGATAGGGGAACCCTCAAGAATCAAAAGGGATGGAAAAATGATGGAGCTGAAGGGGTGCCGGCAGAGATTCCCCAACTGTGACGCCATGAGCCCTTCCTGGGCTGACCGGTACACTATAAGCCAATATGGCATGTTGCCTTGATGTTGAGGGTTCTGTCTGGTCTTGACAAGTTGCATGGACGTTGGGGGGTTTGTGGTAGTTGACGGGGTTGATCACTTGAGAAGGATTTGTTTCTGTATGAGTAGATGTACAATCGTTACAAGCTTACATGGTACAATCGTGAAACTGATACACAAAATGAGCCTCATCAGTTAGTTCCGGGCTTCCAGAAGAGGCAACAATCATCTGATGCCATGTTTGAAACGAAAGGGGAATAGAGCTGACGCCTGGTTTGGCTGGAAGAAGTTGTGTGACTTGCAATAAAGGTTAGTAGGGTGCCGCCATTCAAGGCGATGCCGTTTCGTGCAATACTCTCCGCATGTGTGATGACATGCTAGATAAGCTGCCACACCTTAGAAACCTCCGCCTTTCTGTTGTGTACCGTCGTGGTGCCCGACGCAAGGGAGCTGACCGTAAGCGGCATTGGTGTCAAGAAGGTGTGCTAGAGGATGAGAGTGACATTATGGGACTGTCAAGAAGCGGCTGAAAAGAAAGCAGCAGCTGAAAAGAGAGGTGGTAATTAGCGTCGGCAGATGAAATTAAGGCCTGACGCTTGAGACGGTTGAAGCCACAGTCCTTGATCACGCATCATTGACCCACGGGGAGATACACGAAAGATCCTATTTGACAATAAATGCATAGGACTCAGCAAATTGCTTCTTCGAGAGGAGCATGCTACGTCGTCGAGTGTGACCTGTCTCATCGACTGCGGGGAAACATATCGATAGACAACGCCACGGCGTTCAGCTGCATATTGTACTACCCAGTAGAGGTCACCCACCTCTATCAGTTGATGGCTGAGACCGACGGGGTTCTCGATCGCTGAGCGTCCTATGATTCTCGAGGTAGACTGAGACAGCATCTTGACCGGTTTTTCAGCCAGGCAGCCACGATGCTTACGGGCTGTGATTCTAGACTTTGAACAGGTGATCTGTTATGTGATATTACGATGGCCAAGATATAACTTCCCGTATCTTGACGGAGATATGAAGTTGTTGTCTTAGATAAATAGGTCGACTTCCCGGAGAGAAAAAGTTTACAATGACAAGCTCGACAAACCCACCAGAAGACCTTATTAAAATCATTTGCCCCAAACCACTCATTCCAACCATGGCCTCTTACGGACCCATCTGCTTCACCAAGGTTATTTGTGTTCACGATGAGGATGACATTCCTCCCAAGGAGAGTGTCGCCAATGCTGTCTCTGAGAACCCTCGCAATGGATCCCTCACTTTGCCTCCAGCGCCGACTGCACCTGGCGGACCTCTTGGTCTTGCTATGGTGACTAGGAAGTTCTGGTTGGCTGGTCGTGAGTTGAAGATTGGTTTCCAAGGAGGCTCTACTTGGCAAAAGGTTAGTCCACCATGCACACGACATTGAACGCCAAGTTGCTGACATGCTTCTAGGACAAAGTCAAGAAGTATGCCCCGGAGTGGTGTCAGTACGCCAACATCAAGTTCACCTTTGTCAACTCAGGCGAAGTCGACATCCTCATCTCCTTCCGTCCCAACGGAGGCTCTTGGTCCTATCTAGGAACAGACAGTTCCTGGTTCAGTTCTCAGAACCGTCCATCCATGAACCTCGGCTGGATCAACGACAACACCCCCGAGGATGAGATCAAGGGTGTCATTCTCCACGAGTTTGGCCACGCCATCGGGGCCATTCATGAGCATGAGAGTCCTTATGCCAACATTCCTTGGAACAAGGACCAGGTCTACAAGGACCTTGGTGGTCCACCTAATAACTGGGACAAGGCCACTGTTGACAACAACATGTTCACTCTCTACTCGCTTGATGAGACTCAAGCCAGCGACTTTGATCCGGACAGTGTCATGTTGTACTACTTCCCTGCTAGCTGGACCACGAATGGCAAGGGCACCAAGCAGAACAACTCCTTGTCTGCTACCGACAAGGCGTACGCCAAGTTTTCGTATCCTGCTGATGCCTTTGATGCTGGACAGTTCAACACCATGGAAGTCCGTCCTTGGGACAAGCCTCAGGCGAACAACGACAAGGTCATCTACTACCAGAAAAAGTATGATGCTGTTCCTGAGATCCCACTCGGCATCACGTCTCTTGACATCAGCAAGGATGCCAACATTCGCATCAGAGCTCTTGCCAATGACCCGACCACTGAGAAGTTCAAGGCTTCTCTCCAGAGTTGGTCCGACACCACACTCTACTCAGCCTCCATGACCTTCTTGGAGAAGAGCTCTCGCTTCAGCTACATGCAGACAGGAGTCTACAACACCTCAGAGACCCGTCCCTGGAACCAGCCTCAGCTGACCCAATCCAAGCGCATCAACTTCAAGACACCTTTCAAGAGTCCCCCCAAGGTCATCACCTGGCTTCAATCCCTCGACATGGACAAGAAGAAGAACTGGCGCATCAAGGTGTATCCCACTGACATTGACGCCAAAGGCTTCACAATCCACGCCGACACATGGTCCGACTCGATCCTCTACAGCGCGGGCGTAACCTGGCTCGCCTACCCATCCGACCAGCAGGGTGTTGCGAGTGGCAAGTTCAACACGCAGGAAGTGCGACCTTGGAACAAGCCTCAGCATGAGAACTCGGGTGTTTTCAACTTTCAGCAGGCCTTCTCCAAGGCGCCCAAGATCATCATGGCGATTGACTCGCTGGATTATGATTGTGGCAAGAATCTGCGTGTGAGACTGAGCACTTCTTCAGTTACTAACACGGGTATTACTTGGCATTTGCAGAGTTGGTGGGATAGTGTCATGTACAGTGCTGGTGCTTCGTTCTTTGCTTGGACTTAATCTGACAGAGTGAGATGTGAGAGGTAGGGAGTCTTGACGATGAGATAGTTACTGCACATCAAATTGAACCCAGGCAGTTGAACAACTAAACATGTGCGGTGCAAGTCAATGTGATATCACTATTCAAGGCAACAATGAAAGCTATCTTCCTCAACCACGCTAGTTTTGGCAAGTGAACTCGCAATAAGACTAAAGTTGTCTATCCGCAGTAGTACCCATACTTCGACTTCCTCTCGATGACTTTGATGAAGGTCTCGGCTATGATCCTCACAACCCGTTCAGTTGGATGCAAATCATCGTACCTATCACAAGTCAGATCATCAACCAACGGACAAAAACGTGTGTTCACTTACCAGAAGAAACTTGATAGTGGGTTCGAAGAGTCAACACAATCCTCGCGTGTTGCACCCTCACCCGGACAAGAGTGATATACTCCAGTAGCGTTGGCAGGGTAGCTCAAGTAAGCACCCGGGTCCTCTAAGATATCCTTCAACAGCGCATTAACATCAAAGACAGTAAGAGATGCCCTAGGCCAACGCTTCTTGATGGTATGCTCCAGCAATCCACCTTGCTCGATCATTGTGTTGACGCTAGTCGCATGCTGACGGAGCTTGGAGTTGTACTGCGTAACATTGTACTCAGCTTTGCCGGGCCAGTACTGACTGTGCACCCGTCCACCAAGTTCAGAAGGGGAATAAACAGGCGCGTGCTCCAACGGAAGCATATTGAGTACGACAAAGTGACGCCCTCCAGTCTTGTAGACTCCATCAAAGGAATTCCACATGCAGTCTACAATGTCAGGTAATGTAGCACCGGGAGCCATGGAATCAGAGAGAAAAGCATCCCAGCCGAGGTCATTCGTGCCAATCCATAGCGCGTAGACAGTGTTGTCTGGCTTTCGGTCGGGAAACATGCCGTCAACGGCGAGGTCTTGTTGAAACGCGGGAACTTGGTACTCAAGCACTGTTGGGACTGTCCAGTTGTAACCTGCAAAGGATTTTGTAGCAACTTTTGATGAGCAGGTAGCTCCTCCCACACCGTAGTTGTAGTATTCAGCGCCACTGAGATTGGCTACGAGTCGTCCCCAGGCATAGCCGCCACTCAAAGTCTGGTTGTTGGGAGGGAATTTTGTTCCAGGTGGAGGAGCCTGACCATCGTTCTCCATGAAGTATAGGATTCGAGCTTCATCCGTGAGACTGTCGCCGAATGTGACGAGGTTGGTCATGCTTTGGAGGCCGCATTGGGGCTTCGTGGCCACCGCTGCCGCAGCCGCGGCGGAAGCAACCAGAACTGGGCGCATGGAGATGGGTGTACCTGGAGAATCGCAGGAGATGGGCTACGAATAGGTGTGCTTTACCAGCAATGTCAGGATTGAAGCTGAGCGATTTTCGTTCTCTTGAGTCGAAAAGTTTGTGCAGGGTGAGACCTGCATGTCTCGGTTCAGCCTTGTCCTGCAGGGCTTGCCAGGGTTGTATCTGACTGAGATAAGGTTCACGGAACTTGATTGCAAGAATATCCCATGCAAGATGGCAGAGTCGGAGAATAAGAAAAGCTCCGAGGTAGCTCAGACGCACGATGTGTAAATTTGTTTCTTCACAGGTCGATTCCGTGGTCTCCGGGCGCTGGCCGAAGCGGTCAGTTTCGGGGAGTGAGACTGAAGACGGCTGTTCTTAGGGTAACTAAATCTTTACGTGGCCTTGGTTTCACAAACATCGTAGGTAGTCAATAACAAATAACTACAGTGTTTCTCATTATCGATGGCTTGGTGTGCCGCCTGTGCGCGTTGCGTGGCTACCAATTACAACCCATCTATCATGAAGGTCGGATGCTCTCTATCAAGTCTCAACCCTGTTGTCTTCGCTTCAAATTACAAATCAATCCCTCCTGTTGCACAAACCAAATATTCTTCGTACGCCATTCATGATCCGGACTAGGCAGTGACAACTCAAACCTCCTCAAGATCTCAGGAATTAGTTTTGCCATCTCCATGATGGCAATATGCCTTCCAATACACGTGCGTGATCCACCACCAAAGGCGAAGAAAGACTGTTCCATAATTTTCAACTGCTCTTCAGATGTGTCAAGCCATCTCTCGGGCTCGAATTGGTCGGGATTGGGAAAGACTTCGGGGTCGTGCTGTGTGACCCAGGCGTTTATTCCGACGATGGTTCCTTCGGGGATTGGCTTGCCGCAGATCACGGCGCCACCGGCGGGAACGTGGCGTTCCAAGAGAAGGCCAACGGAGGGGTGAATTCGGAGTCCCTCCTTGAGAACAGCTTGCATGTATGGCAGGTTTTTTGTGGAATCCTTGAAAGAGATGGGTGAGCTAAGAAGTCCGGCAGCAGCAGCATCATCAATCTCCTTGACTAGCTTCTGCATCTTTGCCGGGTTCTTAAGAAGGTTATAAAACACAGCCCGGAGTGCAATGGCTGTTGTATCAGAACCAGCAAAGACGTTGGTGCTCAGGTGAACGACAATATCTCGCGTCGACATCTTCTCGGGGTTGGCGAGCTTAACGGCAAACCACTTGCTGAGCATATCCCCTTGCTTGTCAAGGGATTCAATGTTGAATTCGCCATCCTTCTTCAGCTTGGAATCTTCATCGACATTACCGATGACTGCATTCACTGCCTTGAGAGTGAATGTGAGGACCTTGTTCCAGCCTTCCATTGAGGGGAAGAGGATCGGGAGGAGGGGGTTGCCCATGAGGAAATTGTGCCAGACTGGGACTTGGCCGATCGAACTGGCATAGACCTGAAAAATATTAGAACAATTCTAGCAATACTATGGTGAACTTACCAGCAAGTCTTCAATCGCTTGAATCATTCCATCCACGTCTCCGCCCTTCTCAAGGAAACCCAGCTTCTTGGCAAACGTGATCTCGCCGACAACATCAAAAGTGTAGAACTGAAGCCATTCACCAAAGTCAACAGAATTCCCTGCATCAGCATACTGGGATAGCTTCTCGATCAACAAGTTTGTACAAGAGTCGACAGCTGGCTCGTTAGTCAATAGTGTTGTCAAACTGAAAGCGTTGGCAACTGGCTTCTTCAGCTCGCGATGGTAGTCCTCGTCTCGAGTTCCGAAAAGGTTCACCTCGACCTTGCCCTTCCAAGTGATGGATTGGATAGGATAAAATGCAGTCTGTCATTATCAGTATGGAAAGCAACACACGATCTCAGAGAGTCCAACCTTGGTGTAGCCAGACTTGAGACCGTAGATCTTCTTGATCTCACGAGGGTCCGAGATGGAAACATGGTTCGGGCCAATACGAACAAGTGAGCCGTATTTCCGATGAAGGTTGATCGCCGTCTTGTGAGCTTGTCCACTTCGGACATCGAGGTAGCGCCAGAGTCCAGAGTATGCCGCTAGTGTCGGCCCAGGAAGAGTTCTCAGCCCCCGACGGAGCTTGTTTCTGATCGAATGAAGGATGAATATGGAGACGGCGAACAAGGCAAGGTTCAAAGGAGTAAGGTGCTGGACAAAGGTCCGAAAGATCTCAGATGTGTTGGCCATACTGGCTGGCACGTCTGATCTCGGCGGCCGCAAAAATAAGGACAGGTCTGCAATTGGACTGCCAGACTGCACAAATGAAACCTTATTGTGTAAAGAAGTAATCTAGTATAGACACAAGAAATTCTTATTCCCGTTGAAGTCTTTCCCGGGCTACATATACTCTGGCGAAGGCACGGGGAAGACCCCGGTGATCCACAACACGGGGTGCATAATAAGCCCAAAGTGCGGAGTAACAACAGCCACAAGATGTCGGTAGATTTCTCTGAACAGGGATAATTACAATGCCATTGCGGCGATTCGCTCCCCAGAACCGATAATGACGTCGGAAACGGGTGGATCGACGTCGGGTTTCTCGAGATTTGACAGGGAAGATGGTTGCCGTGCGAGAGGGGTAACTGCACGAGTCGTTGAATGCATGAGGAGTTGTAACCCACTTGCATTAGAGCGTGTCAGGAAATAGCCACGTTTTTTGTATATTGACGGGAGCAAGTGGTCAGTTCTTGGCTTGAAGTGCCATTATGCTTTGGCTGTCAAATGCTGAATTGGCTTTGAACTCATTCCTAATATAAACATTGCCAACAAAACCGCCGATTTGACCATCGACAACATAACCCCCAGTCGCAATCAGCACCTGTTCAGGAAGTAAGCGCCTGGGTTATGTGATGGAGTGCCTCATCATGCATACCTATCCACAATTTCGCGCGCAAGACACGCCTCAGCACGGAGGAATGGAGCCTGGTGTCATTGTTTTTTGGTCCTACTCGGTCAACCCACAACTGACGTCAGGAATGTGTGTGAACCAACAGTTGAGTCTCCATTGACCCGAGACGCCGCCAACACTGCACAAAGAATTGATCTTGCTGTCGGATGTGTTGGCTGCTCGTCGACTTGATAGATCACCCCAAACCCGACAATTCGACGGAGGGATCGGTCCTTGACTCGTTCCACACCCGCGATGCCCCAGATGTTCCCCATGGGGACCCCATATCTTCGGGTGACAAGGGCCAGCCACTTTCTGTCTCTGTACGGTCAGGGATCGCCAAGGAAACTCCATCAAGGTCGTTAAGGTGGATGGATGTCCGGCAGGCGGACAGCAGTGACTTCTACGACGTGCAGCACTGTGATAGGTCGGGACCAACTGGTCGGGCTCTTTTGCTACGGATTGAAAAGGCAAGTTCTGGTTTAGGGAGATGGTTCCCGTTAGTTACCCCATCCCTAGCGATGGGCCCGTCGGAAAGTTGTTGACGAGGCTCCACCATCACTCCTAGCGACAAGCCCATATGCAGTTTATGTTTACCAAAGACGGCTGGGAACATATCACAACGTAAGTGATAACGCAGCTTGCTCTGGATTAGGTGAACTAAAATCCGCTGACTGAGAGAACAAGGCTTTGTACATTGACCCGGATCCGTACCTGACATCGGATGCCGTCTTTAGTGTTAAGTGAAGCCTCACTGCCAAGCTACAGGAGGCGTCGGAGGAGTTGACAATCCAATGCAGTACCACAGTGAATGAAAACATTGACCCATGACTTTGCAATTATCACACCTAACGAGTCGGCTGAGGTGAAGGACAAGAACGCGCGATCTAGGCTCTCGAGAACATCTTCGCAGGCCGAAAGTGCGCTCTAGTGGACCATTTTCCTTTACCCGATCTATATTGGTCAAAGATAAATATAATCTGATTTCATGAAGTTTTAAATACTACTTCTCAGGGTTTATGAACCGTGATAATTTGCCTTTTCGGTGATCTTTCGGCTTGCTGTTGATGGCCAGCCATCAGGCTTTCTCACCACACGAACCGCTCGTGAAGTTGGGTTTTTATCGCTAGAATATTCCCTGAGAATATGTTCCCATTGGACTGTATGATTAGACATCGTTGGAGGTTTGCTGGTTGGCTCATCGGCTTTAGGAGGCCGGTTGTCTATCACGAGGTGCCCATATCCGAACACACATCCGTAGTCGGCTACGGGACTCCGGCGTTTTCGGCTGTGGGCCGGGAAAGGCACAACCCTTTCTTTAACCACCCCCTAATACGGTTTGAAGGCTTACTCACCAATAAGATCAATATGCAGTGATCTCTAAGTTGCTGAATTCTCACAAGCAACATGGGGTTATGCCCTTGTTGTTGACAGCGTGGGTGCTTCAGGCATGTGTGTGATCAATGTGCCCTGTTCTACGGCACAGCCCACCAATCTTGACAAATTCCTGTTCTATGGCGGGGCTCTTGGAGTTTTAAGTTTCGCTTCGAGAATGTTTCAAACATCATCTTTACCATTATTTCGCTGTGCTTTCTGCCAAAGCGGTTACGACACCGAGAATGACTGCTCCACCATGAACAGGGGGCGGCTAAGGACTTTGGCTCACCGACAAATGGCGTCTTAAATAATTCACTCATTCTACGATATCATCCCCTATCGAATAGTACTAGAATCCAAGAGTCCTTATCATCCAGTTATCATGTATTCTGAACATCATATTCAACAATATCTCGGCCACATCGGCTTCCCCGGCGATAAACACCCAACTGACCGGTTGGAGTTTTTGACAGAACTTCAAAGACGACAATTGGAACGAGTGCCATTTGAGAACTTGTCACTACATTATTCGACAAAGAGACAGTTATCTCTAGATCCAGAAGATCTGTTTGACAAAATTGTCCACCGTTCCAGGGGCGGTTATTGTCTGGAAAACAACAATTTCTTTGGTCATATACTGCGCTGTCTGGGGTTTAAATGCATTTACGTGGCGGCTCGTGTTAAGCGGCCGGCAACTGACGCCAATGGGTCAAATTGGTTTGGATGGCAAGTTATGAGTCGATCGGGGGTATCACTATATATGCTGACGTTGATCTTAGGAGCCATTTAGCAGTCCTGGTGACTATTCAAGAACAACAATATCTCGTCGATGTTGGACACGGAAGTGCATGTCCAACGAAGCCCATACCGTTGGTAGCAAATACCGTCATCTCTGGTATTCACCGACAACAACTAAGGCTCGAGTACAAGAGCTTGCCGGAGCATACCGATAAGAGCCAAAGGGTGTGGGTTTACTCCCACAGAGAAAACGACGAATCCTCATGGGTCGATGCGTATTGCTTCACTGAGCAGGAATGCCTGACTACCGACTTTGAGGTTATGAATCACTTTCCCATGACGAGTCCTCAGAGTCTCTTTACTCAAAACGTCCTTGCGCAGAGGTTTCTAGCCGATGATAACGTCAGTCAACTAGTTGGCTCAGTCATCCTATTCAGGGATAGACTGAAGTTGAGCATGCCAAAGGCTGGAGTGACGGAGCATATCTTGAAGAGTGAAGCTGAAAGGGTGGCTGCGATTGAACGTTGGTTTCGCATACAACTGGATGTCAAAGACAGAAGAGGAATTCAGGGCTCACCAAATGAACTCGGAGTGTAGTTTTAGGTTATGGTACTTAGCCGTCTCAATAAAATTGTGCTCGCGGTGAGAAAAGAAGGAGCGAATTCTGTCAGGTTGCATAGAAAGGGGATAAGACAATTGAAAGGAAGAAAGGGACGATAAGCTGAAGGCTGAGACAAAAACTGCTAGAAATCTCCAGGACGGGGAGTCTAGTAACATGTCAACCTATGATTCAGGTTGTATCTTTCTCGCATAACACGTGACTATACGATCGGGTGCAGCACACCACGTCATCCCTTCATTTGCCTCACTTGCCTCGCTTTCGCATTACACGCCAAGCAGACATGAACTCCTCCTTGTCGGCGCTCCCACGGAGAAAGGGACACAGCCAGGAAGCCAAGATAACTCGGCAGCCTATCATTGGCCCGAATTTTGATAAACCCTACCGAGATGTAAGTGCCAGCTCCTCCACCTGGCGTTGACGTATGCAATTCCTAATATGATATCAAAACAGCCCAAGTCGACCGACGACAATCATCCATTTCCCCTCGATGATCAAGACATCAGTTCTCTTTCCGAAGAGCAGCCATACCATGCTTATACCACCGGGCCGCGCCTCTGCCACTATGGTAAACTCAAAATTATCCGTGTTTCTAAATCTTTGGTCATCAAAGGGGGTCCAGACGTCTCAAAGAACGAGTCAGAGAACATGAAATTTGCCTCAGAAACACTTCATCTACCGGTTCCCAAAGTACATCGCACTTTCACGGCAAACATACTGGGCGCCTTCGGGGCTGAGGTCCAGGGCCACTTCATTCTCATGGACTACATTCCAGGGTCAACCGTGGATACATGTTGGGAGTCGCTTGACAAGGAAACCAAGGAGTCTGTGGCCCAGCAAGTGGCCGACATGATAGAGAAATTGCAGTCTCGAACCATTGAGGATCTCCCTCCGGGACCTCTTGGCCGGGATCCAGGCGAGAAATGCATGGGCCCATGGTTCACGGATTACGGCGCCGGACCCTTCAATAGTCTCGGAGATCTTGAGGCCTGGTTCAACCACAAGATCGATGTCTGCGTCCAGGTCCAGCAGCTGCCCACTGGGACACCGAGATTTCAGTTTAATGCCATGGTGTTGACTCATCAGGATATTGCGCCGCGGAATCTAATTCTGGGCGAGAATAATAAGGTCTGGCTTATTGACTGGGGCTGCGCAGGCGTGTACCCCCTGGGCTTCGATCAGGCTGTGATGCGAGAACAGTCAGGGAACCATGAGTACACAGACATGGTTCTGTCCAAGTTGTCAGACCAGTACAAGACGCTGACAAGACAATATTCAGCTATTGCGTATGGCCTTAGCACTGGTCGGCTGCTTTAGATCTTGATTTGATAGGGTACATCCTCTACTGCAGCTAATATCACTTTTAGAGAGACATCAATGCTGACACCAAGGCATCAGCACATGCACATAGATTCATTTGCATTGATTTCTCCCATGGTTCTAACAGAGATAACAAGGATTAACAAATCAAAGAGGGCACCAAAATACCGAGAATAGCAAATCAGAAGACCACGCATCTATCCAACTTGATGCAACCCATCTTGTCCAATGTCTACCGGGCGGAACAAACTGCCTTCTATGGAATATCTAATTAAGAACTTCTTTGGGGCCAAAGCTTGGTACACCACCCAGTGATCCAAAGACATCCCCAATATAATTACTCGGAGCAAGGCCGGCTTCAAACTTGGCTTCCCAATTCTCCAGAACTTCCTCCACTACCTTGAGAGCTACAAGGTACAGGTTTCGCGTAGAAGGCCCCAGTCCACCGTTATCCATCACAAAGGGGAGCTCATGCGGCTTATCCTCATGGCCACGATCAAAGTTGGAGGCGGATCTGATCAAGGTGATGCGGGAAAAGTCGACCTTGCCTTGGTGAGACGCCCTCAAGAGACCCGCCAAGAGAGCATTGTCTTCTTGGGCCGTCATGACATACTCTCCTTGACCAGATGTATAAACCTTGGTGACCTTTTCCATGGCATCTGAGAGGCGATGGCCATGCCAGAAGGTGTTCGATGAGAGGACATCACCCTCGACAATGCTGGGCCCTTGGCTCGCCGCCTGAAAGGTGTCAGGGGAACCAGCCCACAACGTGCGGTTCTTTGCAGCCTCCGGCGAGTCTTCGAGAGTGACAGCCCTAGCAACAGACAGAGCATAATCTCTAAGCTCGCCGTTCAACTCAAAAACTTCAGTGCCATAAAGAATCTTGGGGAACTCATCAGATGAATCCGCGCCGATGGGAACATAGCCTGAACCCCATTCCTCGGGGATCTCTCTGGCGTCAAATTCCAGCTGTATATCTACCTGAACGGCAAATTTTGCAACTGCAACAGACCCAATAGTCGCACGCTTCGGGTTAACGCCCGCGATGCCCGTGAGCACAAAGTAGGTCTTGGATAGATCGAAGAGTGGCGAGGATGTGAGTGCGCTGATCGACAAGGCAGCGTTGATTACTGCTTGGCTGTTAGTGTTCAATTCAGAGGAAATATAGGATGTACTTACGGCCCATGCCTACGACCAAGAGGCCGACTTGACCATCCTCAGTAACATGGACGTCCTTGTATTCATGGGCGAGGCCAGGAACCTGCACCTTGCGCGGGAACTGGATAGCACTATCGGGTGACAGCCAGTTTCGAGACTCTTCATGAAACTGCAACGTATTAGAGGCGCTTCAAGTCCAATTGGAGAATGTTACTCACCATAGCAATGATGAAGACCTTGGGGGTTATCTTGGCATCGCTTTGGTGCACGGGTGCGTCTCCCGCTTGTTGCGAGGCCGAGGCGGGCTCTGAGGTACTCATATTGGGAGATTTTGTGGCGTATTGGAGCAGGACTTTAAGGATATATCACTCTGTCGTATGCAGTATGCAAAATGAATGCGCAAGTTGACCACAATGGTCAGAAGTTCCATTTCATTCATGCGGGGTCAATATGGCGTGATCGCCAAACAGAGACCCTCTTCGTTATCTCCTTGATATCCCTCGATCTTAGAAGACCTTCCTTCATACACAATCATCTCTCCAGCAAGGAAAGAAAAAAACAACCATTCCTTTCCAATAGGTACTGAAGACGCCCACATCACCAATACAGCCAGTAAATCGCTCCCGCCACCACAGAACACGTAAAGAGGATCATATTCCTCCTCCTAGCGTCGCGTTTCATTTGCATGTGTTGGTCGTGAAACTGCTTCGCCGCCTTGCTGAGTTCCTCAATTCTATCTTGATCAATCGCGTCGTATCTGCAGCTAGCTCTCTCAATCAAGGGCAAGATATTTTCTTTCGTTGGTAGATCGGCTGCTGAAGTTTTTGCAGAACCCTCTAGCTCTTGAGAGTTATTGCGATCGAGATTAGGCATCTTGATGCTGCCCTTGTTGTTGAACAGCCTCGCAAGTCGCAATCGGGCCATAAACCGCCGAGTATTGGTATTTGAATATGAACAGTGCAATCAAAGACAAAGATTATTTTAAGTCAGTTTTCAGGGAGGACGGTCTAGAAATATGATGGACCTTGTTGTGGCTGCCTAGGATTCACTCAGCCAAGGCAGATTCGGTCAGACAGCTCAAGCCACGAAGCCAAGCCCAATGCCTTTCTGGGTAAAGTAGCTTGATTCCCTCCCCTAATTGATTTTTCACAGCGAGTAATTGTCTTAACCTTCTTTCCCTACTGGCATCTCGTGTATGCAAGGGATTCACATGTATCGGTCTGGGGTGCGAACACAGCGACCATGTCAACTTGCTTCTTTAGCCAAGAAGTTAATCTTACCTACCACCTCGGGGCTTGCATTTTGTTTCTCAAGTCCATTTCCCCTGCAAAGTGCATGGCTTGTCTCAAGGTTATTACGTTAAATCAGACCTCTGTAATATCGACACACTGGCTCACTACCTTATCTTTCGACGAAAAGGCGCGACATTCCGACCTATCGTATCTTCAAAATTGGGGAATCGATCTTCGTAACCCCTCTTCATGTTCAGTAAAGGGCGCATTAGTAAGAATTTGTTAGTCAACCTCGGCAGAATAACCACCTCATCGCGCAGGATTTGATCACGTGTAGCGTTGAAAGCGGAGGAGTTTCGTGATGACTCAATGACTACATTTGCCAAGAGGAGCGTGATTTTATCTACTTCACCAGATAAATTGTTTCCATCAGGAACCTGACTTTTAAAATCCTATCAATATCATCAATATTAACATAATGGCTTCCGAAACCCCAAATGGCAGTGAGCTTCTCGCTGGGTCGTTGTTCAATGTCAATGGCCTCGTTGCGCTAGTTACAGGCGGAGGTTCAGGTTAGTACAAACAAGCGCTACACGAGACCATCTCTGACGTTTTCCTAGGCATTGGACTTATGATCACCAAAGTCCTCGTCCAAAATGGTGCCAGGGTTTATATCGCAGGCCGAAGAGAGCACATGTTGGACGAGGTGGCCAACTCACTTGGCTCAAACGTGATTCCAGTTCAATGCGATGTGACCTCCAAGTCGGCACTTCAAGAGGCTGCCTCATTTATTGAAAAGGATACTGGATATCTCAACCTTTTGGTCTGCAACTCCGGAATTGGTGGCCCTCAGGTTAAGCCTATAAACGCAGAGACCAGTCTGGAAGAATGGGCAAAGGGCAACTTTGATATCGACTATGACGCTTACGTTAATACCTTTGCCGTCAACACAGCCTCAGTATGGTATACGACTATGGCCTTCCTTGGACTCCTCGGCAAGGGAAATGAAAAGAAAAATGTGGATCAGAGTTCGCAGGTCATCATCACGAGCTCAATTGCCGGATACAACAAAAAGGCCCCTGGAGGTTGGGCCTATGGCCAATCCAAGGCCGGAGCCATCCTAGCAGCTAAGCAGCTTGCGGTGACTCTCCCACAGTGGGGAATTCGGTAAGTTATTCCGGTGAAGCTATTCAGGTAGTAGAGTGCTAAGCCACGCATAGGACAAATTGCATCGCTCCTGGATGTAAGTGCAACCCAACCAACCCCCTTGACAGGTAGCAAGGTTTAACTGACATTTTCGTGTTTCAGTGTTCCCGAGCGAAATGTCAGAGCCAATCGTAAAGCTCTACTCCAACGATTCAGGACAGCCAGGTGCCGTCCCGAGCGAGATGGTCCCACTGCAGAGGATGGGAGACGAGAAGGACATGGGGGGCACGCTCCTGTACCTTGCATCTCGCGCTGGGGCATACACCAATGGCGCCGTTATAGTGGTCGACGGTGGACGTCTCGGCAATTTCCCCGCGACCAATTGATGCCGTGTAACATCTCGATCGGTCCAGAATAGGCAGCCAAACAAAGAGAGGCGGATTAAACTTGTCAAAGGTGTTGGACAGAAAACTCGCTAGACGAAAGCCACAGATCCCGACATATCCGTAGACTAGTTAGCTCGCACGTTTTCAACAAGACCGTTGGCTTTATTTTTGACCTGGCTGCAGATCCAAATGGATAACACGGCATCTCAACCTCGGGATGGCCAACTCTCACAACGAGGCGCAGTCAATGCGGGCTAGAAATCTAGACCTTCCAAAACCTGCCCATTGAGCCGCGTCAGCTGGCCGGTGTGATTGCGGTTTTACGCAATTAGCCGGCTCGTATTGCTCCTACTGAAGCTTGCACACGCCACAGGTGTTGGGGCCCGTGGAACAGTGATCCAAGACACGGCCATCTTGGGGTCGTGTGGCTGACCACTCCAGGGGCTAAGCTCGCTCTCCGGCAAGGTCTTGCCGAAGGGTACGGGGTGGCCAACGAGAAACAAGCAATGCCATGGAATGATGTTTTTCTTCTCCCTTGACTTGGATTCATATCGAAACTTGGAGTACAAAAAGGTGTCCTCGTCCTGCTGTTTTCTTTCTTCCAATCCAGCTCATCTCTACAACATTCGCTCAACTCTCTTTTCATTCTTTCAATCTTTCAATTAATCTTCCAACACCTTCAACCCAACTTTCACCATGAAGCTGAACTTCCTCCTCGCTG
>NKCJ01000038.1:0-144212 GCA_003947015.1 Fusarium sp. AF-6
GCGGCTGAAGCTGAGCGTGGCATGGGGTTGTTCGCGTCTTTGAAGCTCTACAAGAAAGCATGCTTCTGGTCCATCTTTATCTCGATTTGCATTGTCATGGAGGGATTCGATAATGCCCTTCTCAACAACCTCTACGCCTATCCTCCTTTTCAGCGCAAGTTTGGAGTTCAACAACCAGATGGCAGCTACCAACTCACAGCTGCATGGCAATCTGGACTCTCCAATGGTACTCTCTGTGGTCAAATCCTCGGTCTCTTCGTCAATGGCATCATTGCCGATCGTTTCGGTTACCGCAAGACACTCATCGGCGCTCTCATTGGTTGCATCGCCTTCATCTTCATCATCTTTTTCGCCGAGACCCTGGTTCAACTTCTCATTGGAGAGATTCTTATTGGTATCCCGTGGGGCGTGTTCCAGACCCTTACCACCACCTACGCCGCAGAGGTTTGCCCGACTCACCTCCGAGCCTACCTTACAACCTACGTCAACCGTTGCTGGGTCATGGGACAATTCATCGCCTCCGGAGTCCTTCGAGCCATGCTTTCCCGTGATGACAAGTGGGGATACAAGATTCCTTTTGCTCTTCAATGGATGTGGCCTGTTCCTCTCATCATTGGAATCTGGCTTGCCCCTGAGTCTCCTTGGTGGCTTGTTCGACGAGGTCGCATCGAAGAAGCCAAACATTCTCTTCAGCGTCTTACTGTTCGCAACGGAAATGCCGACTTTAAACCCGACGAGACAATTTCGATGATGATTCACACCAATGAGATGGAAAAGGAGGCCCAGTCAGGTACCACGTACCTTGATCTCTTCAAAGGGGTGAGTCTGCGACGAACCGAAATTGTCTGTGTTACCTGGATGATTCAGACACTTTGTGGTTCCACCTTTATGGGATACTCGACCTACTTTTACCAGCAGGCCGGTATGGCTGTTGAGAATTCTTTCAGCATGTCTCTCGGCCAATATGCCATTGGTGCTGTTGGAACTGCCTTTTCTTGGTTCCTCATGGGATGGTTTGGCCGTCGAACTCTGTACCTTTACGGACAGCTGTTTATGTCCCTGTTCCTCATGACCATTGGATTTGTGGCCTTTGCTGGTCGCGAGAACGTGGCTGCTCAGTGGGCTATCGGATCTCTACTTCTGGTCTACACCTTTACCTATGACTGCACTGTTGGACCAGTCTGCTATTCCTTGGTTGCAGAATTGACATCGACTCGTCTTCGAACAAAGTCTGTGGTGCTGGCACGAAACCTGTACAACATTTCAGGTATTGCTACCAACATTATGACTCCTCGCATGCTCAACCCATCAGCATGGAACTGGGGAGCCAAGGCTGGTTTCTTCTGGGCTGGAACCTGTTTAGTGTGTGCTGTTTGGACTTATTTCCGTCTGCCTGAGCCCAAGGGACGTACATATGCAGAACTGGACATTCTTTTCGAGCGACATATTAGCGCACGCAAGTTTAAGGAGACCACGGTTGAGAGACTGGATGCGGGATTTGATGAGAAGGCTGGTGCTATCTATATTGAGAAGAAGGAGAGTAACTAGGTCAATTGTCTGTATACATTCGTTACATAGTAAAAGTGGCATTGGTGTAATGCAATATGTTTATCAACTGAGTGTCATTCCAAGTCGGTGCTCACACAAATCAATCTCCCCTTAGGGAGACTTGTGTCAATTCTACGCCTTGATTGAGCAATTAATATTCAAAGTATTATACAATAGTCAACATGCCAATTGTAATAACATCATCAAACCCTCGGCACAGGACGTTTCTGTCGAGTTGTGTATACCATGAATTCCGCTGGCAGTACCGCAGTTACGGCGTAGTTTCACTTACACTAGGAAATAACGTAATTGGCGGATTAAAGCCACCAGTATGTCACGTGTTACTCCCCATTTGATCATCATGACACTCCACTTCTCTGACTCGACAACAACGCGAACGCGATCAACCAGTCTCATCCCAGTATTCCACAATGAGTAGCCGAACTACACGAGCATGCGAGCCATGTCGTGTTCGCAAGGTAAAATGCAATGGGGCAACCCCCTGCGCTCAATGTGCCCACCTCAATCTGTCCTGCATCTACTCTACAGCCCCATCTAAGAGGAAACCTGGGGTTCGTGGTCGTCTAGTTGCCCAATTACGTCAAGGCACGACTGATTCAAGATCGAGTACTACTCCCCCGCAGGTCCAAAACTCACCGTCGAGCTTAGGGACGTATACGGCAGACTTTTTTCTCAACCTCGTGACTGCATACGAAGAGGTCGTGTTTCCTGTCAACCCGATTATTCTTTCATCAGAGATTGTCGCCGCTGTTGAGAATATGGAGCGGAGTTTTGAAGACTCGGCTCTGGTGTATGCATTCGGAGCTGTGACCATCAATCTGTCAGAAATATCTCAAGGCCTCAACGACGATATCACAACTCGGATGACGGATCTTATGCAACACAGTTTCAGGGCACACCGACAGGCAGACCTCGGCAACGAGATTGACAGCAGGTTACCAGTAACTGTCAAACGCATCATGACATGCATCTTTCTCGAGATATGTCTCATGGCTTTGAAGCGATTCGATCGAAGCTTGGCTATTCTACGGGAAGCCATTGCCATGATTCAGATGCTCCAAGTTGATCAAAATGTGTGCGAACGCAAGATTGATGATCAAGAGTTGGCCAGGAGACAACGTCTATACTGGGAAGCATTCATCCATGAGCGGTTCTTGACAATCATGCCAGGGTATCCATCAATACTGCCTCCTCTGAGAACTGGAGTGCCGGTACCAGACTCGAGCATTCCTCAGCACGTCAGAGCAGGATTTGATCGACTCATTCACTTGTTTCTCATCATGGACGATACCTTTTTGTCACATTGGAGAGCATTGCAAGATGCAGACCTTGAAGTGCCTGAGATAACGGCAGATTGGATCGAGAGCAAGCAAGCTCAACTGGATGAAGATGAGATTGGAGCAGCTGAGACTGAAAAAGAGTTGATATCTGGCGGATACGGAGGTCTCAGTGAGCTGCAGCATGCTGATCTCTTTGTTACTCGACTCTGGCTTCGAACCTTGGTCTGGCAACTTGCTCTGTCTCAAGGACTCTTGCAATCTGTACCTCCGAAAAACTCCCACGAGGGGTTTTCGATGCACTTTCCGACACAACGTCTCTCCGCTCAGTTGCGGAATCTCGTGGGCCGACTGGACAGAGTTGAGAGCATCGGGATACATGGATCTGGCATTCTTCAGAAGCTCTTTGACATAACAAGTACGGTAGCCGATGTGCTGGCCCTACCCATTGGTCATGAGCAAGATGCCAAGTCGAGGATTGAGGATTTCTTATTTCTCGTCAAGTTTTTGCTCAGTTTTGAGAGGATTCCTCCAAATCAGAAGGAGTATTTGAAGGAAAAGGTGAATACTGTACAGAGGGAGCATGCTTCGGGGTTTGATAGTTTGGCAGCGTATACTTTTGACTGAGGGGTGATGGACTTAACGATACCCTGTGCCGAGCGTATTGTACATA
This sequence comes from Fusarium sp. AF-6, assembly GCA_003947015.1. Lineage (NCBI taxonomy): Eukaryota > Fungi > Ascomycota > Sordariomycetes > Hypocreales > Nectriaceae > Fusarium > Fusarium sp. AF-6. The sequence goes on from NKCJ01000038.1 coordinate 3,520, forward strand.
CCTGATAACAAGGATGGCGTTTGTGAGCATCATTGCGCTCTGGTTTAAGGTTGCAGGGCTAGCGATCAGTTCTTCAATAAACAGGTCAGGTTGACGATGTGAGAGAGATATATTTGAACTCGATAGCAATCTCTTGTCTTCCGGGTAGGGGATTTGGCTCTCGAGCAAACAACCCGATGAAACTCCTGTGTCCAGCACATTACCCGGGACATTCGGAAATTAAGGGGGCTTCTAGAAGTAAGGTGCTAAACCTAAAAAGAACCCCACAACCGGCTGTGCTCTCCGGCACTTGCAAGAAGCAGATGGGATTGGTAAATGCCGTGCTTCTGGAACACGCTAAGAAACTTTGAACAGAGGTGTCAAGGCACGGATTGTTCGGACGTCATTAAACCTTGGCAGTTTATGCAGAACGCGTACGTCTTTCTTTAATTGGGATCAACTGATTTCTGCCGATATTGCTCAGAGGGTATTAAATAATTGACAAGTCCAGGAGCTTGCACAGTCGCGACCAGAGTCAATCGTGTCTCTTCCACTCTTTTCTTCAACTACATTCCTTATGACACTCCTTCACTCTTTTGTAGGCCTTATTGGCCTCGGGGGCAGCGTTGCTAGTTACCCGACTAGCCCGAGTCTTGTTGCATCCACCTACTTTGCGGGTTTCCATGCCAATCGCGGGTTCCCAGTGTCGGATATGCCATGGAACAAGTTCACTGACGTTAAATATGCCTTTGCGTAGGTGTCTCTCAGCCAACAAGATCAACGCTAACGGCAACAGGGAGACATCCCCCGATGGAAGCTTGGATTTGTCACGTTCCGAGCCAGATCAGATTCCAATCTTTGTGGACGCTGCCAAGAAAAATGTTGTTTTCCTTGATTCTCCTCTGAACTAAACTAACTGTTGTCAAGGGCGTGAAAGCACTCATCTCGATCGGCGGTTGGACCGGCAGCAGATGGTTCTCTACCAGCTTTGGGTCTGCCAAGAACCGAACAGCCTTTGTCAACACTTGCCTCAATCTTGTCAAGGAGCACGGCTTGGATGGTCTCGACTTTGAGTGAGTGGTGATGGCTGTGTGAAGCGTGCAGTGCTAATGAGACGCAGCTGGGAGTACCCTAACAGGCAAGGCCTCGGCTGCAATGCAATCAACGATGATGATACTGCCAATTTCCTGGCCTTCCTTGAGGAGCTTCGAGAGCAACCTGAAGGCAAGGATCTCTATCTTACTGCTGCTGGATCCCTATTCCCTTGGAATGATGCCTCGGGAGTTGCATCGACCGACCTCGACGGATTTGCCAACGTTCTCGATTATATCATGATCATGGTGAGTCCTTTGACTATTGAGAAGGCCATCGCTGACTGATGTAGAACTACGACCTTCATGGCGCGTGGTCTCCCACTGGAGGCCCAAACGCTCCCCTCTCTCGGACCTGCGATTCTCGAAACACCCAGGGCGCAGGTGATGAAGCTGTTGAGAAGTGGTCAGCGGCCGGAATCCCCTCGTCGCAGCTTGTTCTTGGTGTTCCTGCATATGGCCATGGCTTCTCAGTCAACAAGACCTCCGCCTTTGGAGCTGATGGAAAGCTCAATGAGTATCCTCCTCAGAACTCATCACATCGCTTCCAGGGGAGCAGCTGGGATTCGGATCCTCCTGTGGATGACTGCGGAAACCCTCAGCCCCCTGGAGGCACTTACCCCTTCTGGAGCTTGATCACTGAGGCCGGCTTCCTTGATACCAAGGGCAAACCTGCTCGTGGGATCGCTCACGCTTTTGATAACTGCAGCAAGACGGTGAGACGCCACATTTAACTACGTTTCTTGACTAACAATTTCTAGCCTATTGTATATAACGAGACGAGCAACATCTGGGTTTCATATGATGATGCTCGATCTTTCACGGAAAAGGGCAAGTTTGTCATTAAGCATGGCCTTGGAGGGTTCGCGACGTATGAGGCTGGTGGTGACTACAACAATATCCTCATTGATGCCATCCGAAAGGCGACAGGGTTGAATTGATCGAGCGTTGTTTAGTCTATCAGCGGGGCAACTCTCCGGGCTACCTTTGGTTGTTCAGCAAGTTCTACATTAATCATCCATTGTATCTTCTTTCAAGCTTCCCGAAAAGCTCTATGTTTCACATTCCCTTTGCAACATTCATTAGACACTATACTTCAAGAACAAATATGTGACGGAACACTTACAACTGAATGGTTAGAGATTTAGACCCAATTCACCAAAGCTACAGGAGGTCATGAGGTCAACGTTGGTCTTTCAATTGCCATGATGAGAGGTGCCTTGACCTTGTCATGTCGGGAGTAATTGATGATATCAGAGGGAAGGGATGGCTAACCCCTTTGATTATGGTAGGCATTCGTTCGATAATTCACGACAAGGCAAGTCACTGTAACGGCAAAATCAACTCCCAGACCATTTCATTGAACCGCTAAGCTGTCACATTACTTTGTCCTTCCCAAACCGCCAATATCCCCGTATGTACAAGGAAAAACGGCACCATAGCCACCTAGTCCTCTCGATCCTCGCCCTCGTCGAACTCACCCAACCGTGTAAGCCTTGGTTCGCCAAGGGGAGCTGCGCCGGCTCCAGGATGCTCTTGTCCCGCGTCAAAGTAGACGGGCTGGGCCGTGAAGATGAACGCGTCGCACCTAGTTGACCCCTTCATCCAGGCCAGCTCTTCAGCAACAAGACCAGGAATGCTGGTCTTGCCATCCGCGCCAAGGCCGTCGTCGGCGACATAGTTGTTGCAGGGACTGGATTCCCGACTCGAGCAGGCGAAAGGAGCTTTCTAGGCTGCGGGCGGTCTCCGAAACGGTATGCATAACGCGGGGCGGGTTCGGATCGGGAGGCGAGCCGGAGGCATGGCCTGCACGGCTGGGAAGGTTCTCAGTCGGTCGGGATCGTCGAGGTCCTTTGTCTTGAAGGCGCTTCGGGGCGCCGGTTCTCTCGCCTGGCATCGTCGCTGCTTCACTTTCGAAATCGGTTCGAGGGTTGGGATGCGGTCGGTCGGATGAGTTGAGGAGGAGATATCTGCATCAGGCTGGAGACAACGAGGAATAGAACAATTCTCCCTCAAAATTAACACTCATTGTTACTCACAAACCGGCGTTCAGTGGGAAGCGGGATTTGGCACAGCTGAGTTCCGTTTACAGGTGGCCACCAGTATCAGGAAGCGACGTTACGTAGTTTAGAGCCTCAATACACCATTCCAGAACCTCGAGGGGCCAGTTTAGAGCCTATAAAGTATGGAGAAGATCCCAGTTTAGAGTCCCAAGCGTTGAGTTTCAAGGCTATGATCGTAACTCTCGGGCTTGTATTGTATAGGTAGTGAGCAAAATGTCGTGAAGGCAACCCTGAGATTTTATCAAGTGCAGGAGACATGTTCCCAACGTTTGAGAGCAACGGGACACAAAGACATTGAATGATGACATTTATTAGAATTTACTAAGTTTTACTTGGAATGGTCTTCTGGCTCAGTCATCTCTCTTGTAGCTCTCCCTCTCGCAGGAAGAGATGGCCTCTGGGATTTAGCTGCGAGTGTTACCGGGAATGCGCCGCTAATAGTTCTAACGACGGTTAGAAGACCGCCTTTCAAGAGGGGATATCGGATATGGCAAAGGAGAGATTGGCGACAACTGGCGTTCAGAGTCTCGAAATGGGCAAGAAGTAGATGGCATCCAAAGCGGTGTGTCGGGAAAGAAAGGAACACGAATGTTGTAAACAATTTCATAAAATTGATCAATTCAAGACCAAACCATAAGGAGGCCCTACATGATTGTGTTACCCTCGATGATGTTGTCTGTTTCTACTGTGACGGTTGTCCCGGGGCCAAGCTCCGGAATGGGGCCGTACCGCCCGGGTTGGAGCCCACCGCCGTTCGGCGACGCTTATGTAATCTTCCATCGCTGTTCGACGACCACCGCAGGAACAAAGACTCAAGATAATAATCACAATGACACTCCATTTCTTTGTGGGGCTAAGTTTCACTTATAGGGCGTAGTGTTGGTCTTGTAAACATTGAGCGTTGGACCTTGTAAAAAAGCCAGGTGGCAAGCATGCAAAACACAACAAGAGCCGCCAGTGTTTTCTTTCAGTCCCTTCCTTGCAAGAGTGGCTAGAAAGTGGTGCTCATTTTCCTGAAAATCCATCGTGGCTGAATGTGGCTGGGTTCGTGACACAGGCGTCGACCGCTCTGAGGCATGGACCTCACTCCAGGCAACTAGGCAACTAGGCAACACTGAATTACTGCTTCACGCGTCTCCCTCCCGCGCGCGCTTCTCTCGCGCGTTAGTCTCTTATCTTATCTACCCCGCCATTCACTCCCTCACTCTCTTGCATTTCCTCCTCCCTCATCGCCATTCACTCCGGAGCACACACATCACATCATGGCGAGCAAGATCATCGCCCGAGGAGTCGACCCTCGCCCGGTTGGCAACTCAAGTTCTCTACAGTGCGGCTTGCTGTTTGAGAACGGAGACGAACCCGACAAGCTGAAGTACATTCCGTCCACCAACTCGCTCTCGTTTTCTGGTGAGAGAGGAGCTCAGCAACGCAGAAGGGTATGTCGGTCTTTGCCTTTCCTTTCCGCGAGATGTCGACACCCATGTCTGGGCATGGTACACGTCTAGCCTTAATGTCATCCCCTCCCGAAAGCTTCAAATCACTTGCAAATTTCCCAACAAACAGTTCACCATGAGTCATCGCCCTCTCAACGAAGAGGAAGCCAAGCGCTTCGAGAACTCATCCTCTGCCCCAAAAATGACACGAAACAATGCGACCGAGCTCTGTATTGTCTCTGTCAACCTTGCGCTCGATCCGACTGTCGTTGGCTTTGGCATCCCATTCCATGGCGAGGATGGGACCATTGATGGCTGGGTCAACAAAGACGACCTGATCCACGACACCATCAAGCTCACGGAGCTGCTCCAACGAAAGACGTTTACGTTTCTCGTGCAAGCGACCGGAGAACAAGCCGAAAAGCTTTTTGACTTGACCGGCTCGCATTACAAGCCCTTTGACTACGGCTATGGAGACAAGTGAGTGCCTTTTTTCACCCATTACACACCAGTTCGCTAACAGAAAGATAGGCACAACTGGGACATGACACGATACAGCCACCAAATTCCCCGAAACCGAGGCTCAAGGTTCTCCGCCAAGATTTGCTACGATGACTTCAACCAGAGAGACACTGCCCTGACTCAGATGCACGTTCAAGACGTCTGGGACTTTCACGCTGCCCTTGAAGAGATTGAGACAATGTGGATTCCTGCCGTGATCTAGAAGATCGGAGACCAGCCCGTTGCCAATACAGAACATTTCGTCTGCCTCTTGGAACCCAAGCAGGCTTTCGTAAGTGATTGACCCGTCCCTCAAGTTCATCATCTAATTTTACAGTTCCCGAGACATTGGCGTGCGACCCGTCGCGCTCTCAGAGGAGATTTCACACCGATCAACGTCGAGTTTCATGCAAAGAGCCCTTCCCACACACAGAATGATGATCACCGTCGTAACCTCGCCACCTGGAACGCCGTTCACCTTTCTTACGGTTCCGATCTCATGCGAAAAGTCGACTTGACAGACCGCATCGCACTGGGTCTCATCCGGCCAGCATCCGACAAAGGCCGCAAGCATTCACCAGAGGCCTTTAACAGCTACAATGCGACTACAGGATCGGCAAGCAGAACTACCGTGAGACTCATCTGTCGATCCGGCATCGGGAACGAGAAGAAACGCATCGAAGCTGTGAATCGACTGAGCAGCCTCAACATCTGGCCCGCCGTCATGGAACACGACATGTTTGCGGAAAGAAAGAGTCTGGCTTTCAATGACATTCTAGTTGGACAAGGTCTTTGGGATCTGTTCAAGGCGACCTCGTCTTTCCGATTCCCCCATTTCAATCTCTTTGATGGTGTCACCGACCAGGTTCGCGATGCATGCATCGACCACGTCTTTGAAGATGATCGCGACAGAGTCCAACAGTACTTTAGTAAACTGCATTTCGGCATCGGTCTCGTCTCGGCTGCTCCTGGAATGGGCAAATCGCATTTAGCCTCGATCATCATCACCCTCATGTGCCTCAACCCATCTATCCAACAACTTTACGTCAGCGCCGCTTCCAATGGTGCTACAGACAACATTCTTGAGAGGACAAACAACATCGCCAAACCGATTGTTGACAAACTCATCCACGCTGGGTACCCTGTCAAGCGGCTGATGTTGATCCGCGGCTATAGAGGCGACACTGAATTGGTCAACTGTCTCAAGGCTCTGAAGGGTATCTCTTTTGAAGAGAGCGGCATCTGGAATCCTTCTCCCTGGCATTTTGAGCGTTCTCTCTGTTGGTGGACCCTTCGCGCCCTAGGTTCAAGTGCTGTGCCCCCTCTCACATCTGACGATTGCACTCAACTCTGGGATCTTCACCAACGCCTTGGCGCCCTTGTCTCAACTGAAGATCAAGCCTCCCCCATCGACGGAGATTACCTCAAGTTCACTCATCTTGTCCATCTAGCCCGCGGACTCATCACTTTCGGAGAGTACACTAACCGCCAGACCTCTGAGGCCCATCAGAACAGACTCACGCGACTCATGGACCTCGTCATTTCATGCGCCAATGTCGTGGCCACAACTCCAGCTGCCTCTAGCAACAATCCATACTTCGCCTTCAACTCGACAAAGGCAAAGGCTGTTGTTTTTGACGAAGCAGGAACCATGTTTCGCGCCGATGGACTCTTGGTTTTCGGCAATACTCCTCGACCCATGATCGTTGTTGGAGATCCCAAGCAGCTGGCCCCAGTACTGGCTACAGCAATTGAAAGGCTCCATGTTCCACACCGCAAACCCCACTATCTTAATCGCCGAGATGATAAAGATGATGGGTGGCCGACCAATCGTTTCACCGCCGAAGCCGAGATTTCGTGGCTCTCCTGGTTCATTCACCTTGGGTTTCCTGTTTTCCACCTCCATACACAACATCGGATGGCCGAGGGTCTCTTTGACCTCATGCTTAAAACTTCTTACAACGACATTAAACGCTACTTCAAGTACAGTCCCCTCTGTCGCCTCATCGACTTTCCACTTGGCATCAGGGTCGAACAGTACATTCAGACCAAGCACCGATTGCCATCTGAAAGCCCAGACAAGCTCCTACCTGTATTCTTCCAGACCAACGACTGTCCTTGTCGAAACTACCCCGACAGTGCGTCACGACTCAACCCTCGTCAGGCAGACTGCATTGCAAAGTGCCTCGTGAGGATGATGGAAGAACTCTCCATGTCGCCAGCTGATGTGGCTGTCCTTACACCATACAGAGCAAACCTTCGGGCCCTCCAGAAGCGCTTCCGTAAGGAAGAAATCTTGGAAGCGGTTATCTGCGCCACTCCCGATACGTTCCAAGGTCGAGAAGCTCACATCATCGTCGTTGCCCTTTGCGTGACAGAAGAGACAGGGGCAGGCTTTGCGAATGATGCCCGACACCTGAACGTCGCACTGACCAGACACAAGTCTGGACTGTTCATCTTTGGTGACCTCGAAACGAAAACTCGACGTTCCAGCGAGTGGGCAGATGACAACACGACTACCGGCGAGACCATGGCCAATGTGTTCCGAATCATCAAGAAAAGTCGTCGGATTGTCAACCTCAAGGGCGACCCAAGGGTTGACCCTGATAGCTACTGGGAGCGGCTTAAAACCTCTTCCAAGTTTCTATAGGGGAGAGTAATGAATGGGCAGTGTGGAGGGAATTAGGTCAAAGGGGTCTGGGGGAGAATTGATGATTTTTGGTCAAAGGTGAACGGATGAACAAATTACGAATGTGTATTTAATTGCCTTTTTTGCTCCCATTCTGTAAATTACTGTAGTATCTCAATTTTCCCATCTGTCCCTTTCCAAACGTGAAAGAAGCGCGAAGTGGCCCAAGGCTCAGTAGGACTCAAAGACTTAGTCAAAGTCATGGCTCGCATCTTCAAAACCATGGTGTGGAGCTCTAAAATCATGGCGCGCAGCTTTCAAGTCATGGCACGGGGCTCCAGAGTCATGAAAAGCATGCAAAAGACAGATCGTTCCCTCCGGATAAAGACATCGTCCCTAGTATACACTGCTCAAGACCATTTTCCTAGCCTCCTTTGCCGTAGTGCCCTGCCGTACACCCTCGAGATATGAACCGTCTCCAGGCCCTGTGGTAGTCACGCTGTTACAAACAGCACTGTCTCCGTCTGTTAGCACCAACCTCCAAAGATTGCATCTGATACTCACCCTGAGTCTAAGACTCGGGTTCAGCCCGTCGCCTTTCAGCCATGGTCTAAATTGATGCCCCGCGATGCTAAACGGCCTGGGTGCGCCGTAGCGCTAAAAAATAGAAATCCCCAGCATTGACAGTGAATCACTGACGCTAAGCAATTAGAGCTGGTAACAAAGGCAAATGATTGACCCTGCCCGAACAAGGCGTGTTTACTAACAGTGAACAAACAATCAACTCACAAAAACACCATCTCATCGACGCATCGCCTGCATCCACGCTCATCCGCCTCCGGCTCCTATTCGGGTTTCCCTATCACGCCTCTCCTTTTACTCTTTCCCTCTTCTCAGCTATCATAGTAAGCCTCCCACACGCACTCAAATGGCCTCCCCTCAATCATCTCACAATCTAATCACTCCAAGATCCAGTACCAGACATGGAGCCTCCCAGTGACCGTAACGACACCATGGAGACTATTGCTGAGAGCATTCGAGCTCTGAAGTCTGAAGTCAGGGCCATGGATCGGATCACGAATCGACGGATAACGAACCTGGAGGGCCGCCTGGAAGACATTGCGGTTAACAGAACGACCGCTGCTCTCCATGCCGAACAAGCGCCCGATACCAACAATGGGCGAACCACCCCCAGAGAGACTCCGTCGCAGAGGTCGACGGTCTGGCAACAGTCGCCGCCCTGGTGGACTATCCCGTCACAGCAGGCACCGAGATTCGGCTGGAGGTAGGGGGGAGATACGCTCCCGGCCCCAAGATGCTGTCTCGCGACGTGAGGACAAGCTCAGCGAGAGGGCAAGCCGTCCCGCCGACCGCCAGATTGTTGCTCCGACAGACAACATCCCGGAGAGCAGACCAGTTGATGGTAATGACCAGGCTTCCGACATCCTGTTGCTCTGCCACGGTTCCATGCAGGCCAGGATGTACGGTGTTGATGATAGTGCCGTTGTTCGAGCTCGGCGTAATCGACTGATCGAGGAGACGGTCGTTAACTCTCTGGAGCCGATCCCAAGGTTCCACCGCACCCAGCTGCTCCCAGCACCACCTGCTGGACAGCAAGATAAGCAAGTCCAGGTGCCTGAGCAGGCTAGTTCTGCCCAGACTGATGAGATGAGATGCGCAAACTATGGCAGCTATGGCCACAACATGGTTCATTGCCTCTACATGCCAGAGGGGAGCGTGCCGGGTTGCATCTTTTGCCACACCCTGGACCATAACGTCGATGACTGCTCGACGTTCCAGAACATGTCTCTGTGGGATCAAGTCTCCCTACTTGTCTACCAGCGCCCACGCCTGCCAGCTCTCCAAACCCGGGTGCCTTGTCGACTGGCTCCGAGACTGGTTTTCGAGAGAGGAGTCTCGTGGTAGCGATGGCAATACCGCAATGCCCAATGGCTACCCATGGAGTGAAGACTTTACCTGGGAAATGAGTCCTTGGCCCGTGGGCTTGTTCAGTTCTGTGATAGACACAAAGAGTCCCTTGGAGAGGGGATACTCGAGTGCCAGCTCGATGAACCCGACGCCTTTCTTCGGTGGAAGGAGGGTCTCCCGAGAGTTCGACTCATTCTCTTGGATGGCAATTGTCCTCTCGCTCCCGCAGCCCTTGAGGGCTTCGACCAGGTTCATGTCGTGCTTAGTCACAACTACCAGGAGGTAGCCTGGAATAACGAAGCTGAGCAGCTTGTTAACTTCAGCTGTGTCACCGCTCGCGATGAGCGGAGAGATCATATTTGGTGGGCTCGCCAGCCAAATGCCCGTGAGACCTATGTCTACACTGGGGGAAGCGACGTCCAAGCATTCCTAGGAAGAGGATATTATCGTCACCGACACACCGAGGATTCCCATATATGCGGACTCATGGCCTTGACTATGGATATGACGTCTTGGGGTATCAGTCCCGGTCAGGTCTTTGGGCGCTTCGCAAGAGCTACAGAGTCTCACACAACTAAGGAAATGCACCATCGACTGACAGTCCAGGGTGTCATCTCTGATCGGTTCCTTCTACCTGAGCCTGACGCTACGGCTTTCAAGCAACTGCTGCCCCTGGTCAATTACGACCACCGTCTCGCATTGTTTGTTGCCCTTGATTCTGGGAATTCTGACACCATGGTTCGGATAGTCAAGATTCAGTTGGCAGCGCTCATCAGCTCTGGATTCGAACAAGTTCTTTTCATCCAATGCCCAGATCTGAAAGCCGCCATGGAAAACGACGCCAGGCTACTCTCACAGATGATTCATGTATGTGCTAGGTACGGCCGCCGCCTTGCCAGGCAGGGGACTATGTGGCTTGTCCTTGGACTCTGGAAGCATTTCATCAACGTTGAGTCTTCCGGCCCAAACCAGGGGTTAAGGGCTCTGTACGATGTGGTGGAGCTGCATCAAAGCCATTCCCATCATGCACAAACTCTGGTGGACAGGATGTGCCATGATCTTGGGAGAGCGGGCATTGCAGTACCCAGAGGCATGAATGTCGCTGCTGAGGTTGGCGATATCAACGAAACCCAGGCTCGTCAACTCCAAGCCCATCTTTTCCGGTCATATCTCTATCAGCTTATTGGAGGCAAGTTGATGGACGGAGAAACAAAGCTTTCTCACAAGATCATCGCCACGGACACCCCAATTGGAAAAATGGGAGTCCTCGACCTTGAAGAGATGCATCGAAAGGAGGGAGCTGAGATGATATTTGGCGTTTGCCATCTCATCGCCAAGGAGCCTGGAGAGTCAGTCTTTTCCGCCCCTGACTGGACCTATATTCCAGCCGAAATTGTCGCCGAATGGAAGAACAAGAATGCGCCAGGTACTAGCCTCAGGGATGCACTTAGATCCGGCGTACAGCACCCCGAGGGTAATGTTGATGAATTTCGTGGAGATTCTTAGGTCAAGGACTGGTAGATGGAAATCTCGATGGGATAGGGGGAGAATGGGTTGGGATAGAGATCAAGGGAGTCGGTAATGAAATCTAATACCTAAAATGCGTATCCATGGCGGTCATCTCTATTAAAAGAACAACGTCCCCCACAGTAACCCTATGCCATCACGTAGTGCTACAATGAAGTGACCCCAGCATGTGAAGTGAACTTTGCTTGATCCAAGTATTGTAAACTATATCTTTCTTACTTGTATAGATTCTCTGTAAACACTATCAGCGACCCATACAGACCCCTCAGTCCGAATCAGTCTCCGAATCAGAACTATTGTCCTTTCTCTTTCCACCCTTTCCAAACCTAAGGTTGGGGATATATAGAGCCACCAGGTCATGCTTCGTGTTGTTGTCCGGCGCCTTGCAAGTGTACCCCTTATCGAGACACTTCTGACAGGTATCCCAGTCTCCATCGTTACACCAAGCGCAGTGATAAAAGTCTCCTCGGATCATTTGATCACAGATATCGCATGTGTACTTGGGATACACTTTGACCAAGTTATGCTTGCCATTTCCTTCGCAAGTTTCGCCTTGGGCAATACAATCACGGCAAACGTCCCAATCACCCCCTTCGCACTTCTTGCAGTGAGCGTAGGGGCCGCTGATATCCTGGTTACAGACGTTGCATACAAGATCGACTTTCATGTCAGGATACTCCGCAAAGTCTGCAAAGTCCTCTGGGACACAGCCATGACGTTTCTTTGCTTTGTGCTTATCTGCAAATAGTTAGATTAGTTGACGTACAAGCTTGAAACTTACCAATCCTATCCTTGACAAAGAAGCCCGCCACACCACCTGCTGCAAAACCACCGGCTGCGGCAAGGATCGCATTGGAAGATGACTTCTTGTTCTCTTCCAGGCCTGGTCGGGTTTGAACTGGTTGTCCCTCGTGGCCTCGGTTCATATTCAGGCTGCCTGGATAGGCTGGCATTCCTGGCAGGGGATCCGATGGGGACTGCCACATACTTCTCCCCGTCGTCTCAACATAACACCACTGCCGGTCATTCTCTGACCAGTAGGCAATCCATCGAGGAGGTGTTGGACAAGGAGGTCCATTTGTATAAGGTACGGGAGCTCCAGGTTGGCCATAGTTGGGATTAGAGATAGGAGGTGGGGAAAATCCTTGAGATGAGGTCGGTCGATGCTGCTGCTGTGGCTGTAGTGCTTGTGGTGACTTATAATCGGATCCTCCTTGGTTATAAGATTGCTGACCGGGATAAGACTGTTGCCCATTGTACGGCTGATATCCATGACTCTGCTGTCCATTGAATGACTGCCCAGGATATGGCTGGTTACTGTTCTGGTGACCTTGGCTACTGTAGCTTTGTTGGCTGTGGTGACCTTGATTGTTCTGATATCCTTGATTATTCTGGTAGTTATCATTATTCTGGTATCCTTGCCCTTGGTACTGATTCTGGTAGGGCTGAGCTGCATCTTGTTAGTAAGGATTAGCGAGGTGATCAACCACTTACCATTCTGCTGCTGCAGACGCTCACCCAGATTCAACCCCTCAAATTCTTTCTTGAACTTGTTGAGAAACGACATTTTGAAGCTGTTGTGTCTTGATTACCAACTGCGAGAGGGAGGCCGTTGTTATAACATGATCTGGAGCTGAGCAAGGACAGTAAGCATGACCCATGCCGATCCACATCCAGGGCTGCGTCAAGCTTTCTGGAGGCTATTAATAGTCTAGTTAGCTCGCCAATTTAGTACTTATTTCTCGATAATGCTGACCTGTGGTGCTCGCTTGCAAAAGTACTGTTTTATCTAGTGATTACGGTCTAGCCACGTCAATATCAGGCGTGGGTCATGATTACTTCAGTGGCGTCTTCACCGCTGAGAAAAGCTAGGGGCCTATTATCACCTGTCATCCGATTGAACTCTCACTACAGCCAGAAGGAATTCGACTTGCATCAGCTAGAATCGTATGGCTTGACTCACTCAGGTCTATCCATGCTCAATCTATTCTCGAGTCAAACCCTTCTCTTCAACTAACCAATTCCGTCCAACTCTCATGTCATTCATATCTCACCAATACCTCCAAGCCTCAACGTCCGGTCTCTACTTCCCAGATCTAAGCGCAATTTGACAATCAAACACCTTCTCCGCATCCTTTCGCTGCCGTCGCAATTCCTCCCGTTCCTGAGGATCCAATCTGTCAGGTATATCCACCAGAACCCCAGCTGTCGGGTTCCAAAGTAGCTTCTCCTCGTCACAAACTTCACCTTGAAGTGCACATCTCCACAGCATGTACACCCCATGACCCTGATGCTTTAACTTGGAGGACTGTCCTTCTTGTAGAAAGACGGACGCAGCACCGAGGTTGGCAAGCATACTGACCAGTGATCTTTGTTGTTTTTGTTGAAATTGCTTAAGTCGACTAGGCCAGGCATATCGATTCTTGTTTCCCCACTTGGAGCTCACAACACTCAGAACCGCCTTGCCATAGAGTCTTAACGTGGTTGCATTGATGCTCGCACCCCTTTCCAACAGCTTCTGTATCATGATAGGATGGCTAATGTCGTAAAACTTGGTCTCAAGCTCAGGGGTGCAAGGGTCGGGAGCATCATGATTCCACCGGAATAGGCAATCCATGATGTAACCCAGAAGTTCCATCAGTAGGGTGTCAAGATGCTCAGTTATGCCGCCGTCGAAATTGTCGTCTTTGAGCAACATGTCGATAATGATGCTCCACCGTTCAATACCGACAGCCTGTTGTTCAAGGGTGATAGGGTTGTCGAACGGGAATAGCTTGGATGAATCAAGTCCTTGTCCGGCTAGCCACTGCGCTACCTTGCCTTTTGCCGCACAGTTCTCTAAAAATAGCTCGATGATGGCGAATATTTCATCGTTGAGAAGGCATCTTCCGCCTTTAAAGTGCTTCCAAAGGTCCAGTAGGTCCAGATGGGCGGGATCCGTCGACCGAATACTGGCACCTTTATTCAAGAACCAACCGACCATCCGCGAAGGAGAATGCTTCCACTCCACGTCGAAGTCAACATTGAGGAGGTATGTCGACAATGGCGTGATGATCCGTTCTGTGTATTTCAAATGGTCCGTCCAGTCTTCAAACCAGGCTCGACATTTGACATTAATGTCAGCGCCAGATTCTAGAAGAAGCTCAATCATATCCGTCTTTCCCTTTAATGCCAAGTGTCTCGCTGCGGCGATCATTGGTATGTATTTCCACGGTTCCATTTGTTGTTTCGGAGGATAAGCAATCGGCAATTGGCTTTGAATCGGGAGGTCTAGGTGACAACCTCTTGAGATCATGGCCTTGGCTAGTGTGATAGACCCCAAAGAGATTGCAAGCGATAAGGCTGTCTCAGGATTCCAACTCTTTCCGACCGTACCAGTGGGATTTGCTCCAAGGTCCATCCAACTTTGACAGATTTCGAGCTTGAGATTCATCTTGACTGCCTCGACAAGGGCCTCGTCAAGGTTGGCTTGGATGTTAGGAATGTTGTCCTTGACTCCATGATTTTGGCAAAGCTGAACGAATCTGGGGGATTCCGGGGCGAATAGGTGACGTTTAAAAGTAGCAGACTGACTGGTGTGAACAGTGACATCCGGCTGGGCACCTGATTTGAGAAGAAACTCAAAGGTGTCGTGATGTTTTCTTCTTGCTGCAAGACCAAGAGTAGAGCATAAGACACTGTTAGGTCTCCAAGCAACTTCGACAGTGCTGATATCAGCTCCAAGGGAGAGAGCCTTCTTGATAGCCCAGATGTTACCTCTGAGGCAACCCCAAGCCATGAGTTTGTGAACACCGTGGGGTTCAGCTATTATGTAGGGGTCTAATGCTATTTCGAGGGAGGAATTGCATTGCTGAAGGCACCAAATGTCGATGACGTCGGTCTTTTGAATGATGGTCTCAAACACCTCCACAGGGAGGGACTCGAAGGAGGACGACATGGTAGGAGTGGTGTGATAGTTGAAGTTGAGCCTCCGATAGGATAATTGGGTTGTAGGAGTGATGTGTTTTGGTCAAGTTCAGATGTAAACAATGGGATGGGCAGGTCTTGGTTATATGACAAACTCCCCGATGAGTCATTTAAGGTATTGTTGAGCTGTTGGCGCATCTGCAGGGTGAACTTAATTGAGGTAGAGTTGATGAGTTGGCTTGATGGTGAGATTTGAGTCTTACTAAGATACTATTGAGCCACGTGATGGGAGCGGTAGATAACACCAAAACCGGATCATCCTGGGCCTCTTCACATAAATAATGGAAGCACCAAGGGGGCGGCTTCTGTTACAAGGCTATAATTTGGGCTCGAATTGCCAAAAATGCGCCAACCAGCCTGTGTTCCAAAGGTACAAGGGATGGGCGCCAAGAAACTCAATCGAACGAAGCAGTCATCTTTCGAAGCAAAAGAGTCATTCGGCGTGGAGAGATAGGGTTTAAACGTGGCGTCTATCGACACGCGGTTATCTCATGAAGGGCCAGAATTCAAGTACAATAAAGAAATCCTAACTAAGTGCCAGAGCTGGATTAAGAATAAGCAGCCTTGACTCTGCCATGGAAAACATCCTCGACATATTTCTGAAAAGATGTAACAGTGACATCAGGATAAAGTTCCTTCACGTTGAGATATCCCAAGTACCTCGCATGCTTGAGAGTATTATCGCATCGAATACCCAGCATGTATTTGTACTGAGCCATACCTAGACTCGCCATGGCAGGTCGACCCATATCCCCTTTGCTGACTTCTGCTTGAGCCTCCGTGATGATCTTGAGCAAATCCCCCTTGGACACCTATCAAATGTCAATGAGACTCCGTGAATACAGAAAGGGACATACATATTCTCGTGGAATAGACTCTCCGCTTGTTCTTTCAAGAATTTCCCACAGTTCATTCTGTGTATGAACTTCGCTGTGTAAGAAAACCGTTTTATTCAAGGTCCTCGGATCGGCAATGATTCTGGAAACATATTTCCCAATGTCGCTATTGTCTGTAACTGCCCAGGGTGTATTCCCATCACCAATGATCTTGGTACTGGAATATTCTACCTTGATATCCAACTTTCCAGAAGGCAGGGGTAGCAAGGACAGCTAATACCACCAACCAACGTCAATAGCGGTATACAGGAGGTACAATCGTTTGATGTAGTCAAGAATATCTTCTTTCTGTGTTGGAACTCTTGTTAGCTAGTCTCAACTTCTGTTTCGTGCCATCTCTTACCGTATCCCTAAGCAACATGACACCTCGGGGTGGACAGCAGGGACCAAACCAGCTTGGCACGTAGCGACCTACTCCAGCCGCATGTGCTGCTTCAATGAGGGCCATCTCTTGGTCAAGCTGTTGCAAGGACATGCAGGAGATGACAACGTCCATGCCAACAAGAGCCTGAACTAAGAGATCCGATGACTTGAGTTCAACCGGCGTGATAATGACACCGTTCTCCGCGTACTTGATGTATTCGGGTTTGTCAATGGATTCTGGTCGCGCCAGAGCTGTTACCTCCTACGTTGTCGTCAGTAAGTCGAAGGGGGATAGTGTAAAATCACAAACATACAAACTTATCAGGATCTTCCAGGAGGGCGTTGGTGATAGAAGAACCAGTCACACCGGACGCGCCTGCAATAGCGACTCAAATTTTAGCTGTCATACTTGGCTCACTTATTTAGGCTGATCGGTAAAGTTGCTTGGTCTCTAAAGAGGTAGAATAACGAACTGAAAAGCGTACTTCACAAGTCATCTTATATGTCTCTAGACCGCTAAGTGCTAGAATGCCGTCTCCCAGTCTGGTAACAAGAAATCCGCAAGTTCCGGGCCACGGACAAATCAATGCAAGTCTCGGCGAAATGAAATGATTCACTCCGGGAGGTCTGGAGTGGCCGGACTATTTTCCCTTGGCGACGAGAAATAAGCCGAAATATCGACCTTTTAGGAAATACTCCGCTAGGTCCGGTTCCACGTCTCACCAAACAACTGAATACACGAATCCAAGGAGTACGTGCGATAAACAAATCTCAATTTCTATCAAGTTGCTGACATCGCTACATCCTATCAGATACCCGAGAGTCAAGTTTCGATAGATGGTCCAGTAAAGCATCAAGGTGTTTCTTAGCCCGCATTAGGATGTGGGCCGATTCATTCCTTTCCGTTATTTTAAGAAGGGCTGCACAAACGTAGCGAAGCTTCTCGGCCTATAAGACATCAGTAAAGGCCTTGAGATAAACAAAAGACTCACAAATGGTTCTCCGTTCGCTCTAAGAGCGTTGAGAGGGACGTTTGAGATCAAAGTCAATAGTTCATGAGCAATCTCAACCCTTCTCAAGTCTATTGATATTTGATCATCATTCAATCTAATCACTCCTAGAAGATTTGCGGGTAGCAAGGAATCTAGAATTAACGTGCGGAGATAATGATAAGAGAGTGTAATGTTTGCTCGTTGAATCCAGAAAGCCCGCCTTTGGTGTTTCTCACATTCACTATCAGAATCATAAATCGATGGCGACTGAAGGTAACTTGGTAAATCGTCGAGAACACTTGAAAACTTCAAGTATGATTCTGTTAGACTCTTCTTCTGGGCGTCATCCAGCTTCCCGTCTGTAATTCGACAACTCATAGCCAGGAATAAATCCAAATCATGGAGAAAACTGAACCCAAGCCGCCACACATCATGGCATCGTTGAAAGCCAGTCATGAGATTTTCCTCAAACTGATCCCTATTTTCGGGTCGACTTTGATCGAGAAGTTGTGGGCTGTCTGGACAGAATACAGTGGTGAGGTGGCCAGGCATATGAAATTCCGCCAGAGCTTGTTTTCCTTCGTCCACGACAGAGGCTGAGCGACTGACTGAGAACAAGAACCAAAATGCGTTTCGGCACAGCTTAGCTTCGATGGGGTCCAAGCCGTCATATGAATTTTCATCGTGGAGACGCATTTGCTTAGCCAAACGAATGGCCTCATCCATTGTATGCCATGCCAATGCAGAATTGCCAATCATTTGATAGCAGGAAGCTTGAAAGATACGAATCACAAGCGAAGCCGATGTTGGATAGGATATGTCATAACCGGCATATGGATGAAGCATTGTCTGAGATGAAGCTAAAAACAAGGAAACTATAGTGTCATCTTCAGGGTATACCGCACATGGTCTAAGGTGAGCGACCATGGCGCAGAGAGAAGCAGTCAGAGAATAATTCCGGATGGCAGCGATCATATCCGGCGTCAGAGTCGAAAGCGGTGATAGTGCCTGGTTGGTAAAAGAAGGGACATCCAGTGATGCTCGAGAGCGGAAATCAGATTCGCAAATGATTGGCATCAGCGGAAAGATAAATTGCATGTAAAGGTTGATGCAGTTTCCAACAGACTGTTCAGCAGTGAATCCTTCCCTTGCAAAATGCGAAACAAGATTTTCGTGACAAATGGTGAGTGGGCTTGAATTGACCCCTGACTCGCCGTGTGCCTCTAGAGTAATTCCAAGACTGGGACTGGGAAAGTCCAAGATCGCTTGCGGCATACATTCGCCGGGAATGGAAAGTCCACGTCCCTCGTCAGGTGTCACCCGCGTCGGTCGGCTTCTAGGCTTGGGACCTCGTTTTCGACGTGGTGTGCAGTATGTGCATAAAAGACCAGACGAGCGACATGGTGAGCATATTGGTGAAGATTGGTCACACTGCATTAAATCTTAACAGGGGCTGATCTCGGACCGGCAGTATGCGAATGAGAGTGGCCATACCTTGATTTTCCGTTGCCTGCATGAATCACAAGCAACCCTCGGCATTTTGACTGCCGTTAGTCTCGATGGAACGGTGAAAGCGTGCAAGGTTGATCTTCTGATTTTACCGAAGAGTATGGGGAATTCAGGTTAGCGGGGGATTACTAATACTACGGAAGCAGCCGTTGTCACAGGCTGGCATAGCTAATTTTAATGCCTGAGGTTCAAATAGCTGGTGACAGCTACAGCTTGACTGAAGTCGATTGTACTTACTCAAATTAAAAGTGAAATCCCTTTCCACACACATAGGCAATCAGTCCATTACTCATAGCTTCGAGGATATTTAGCCTGGTTCTCGCTAGGAGCATTGGCTCCTGTAGCTGACACTGACCCTGTGTCTGCTTTACAGGGCGGTTTTATTGCGGCGACTTTCCGCCTTCGTTTGGAGGAAGGGTTTACCGAGCAGCCTATGGCGTTCACTTATTTCCTAGGTTTCAATAAGGGTCTCGAAAATGTGTTCATGCACATGACCTGGCATTTCCCTTCGTCCAGATCCCCCTACAGACCCATCTCCACCAACACAAATTTCAACCCACGTGTGACGAAGAAAGACAAGAACAAGTCCCCGGACGCCTTACATTAGCACGGTCACCTTATCGGTCCTACCCCGATCTTTGTGGTGTAGAACCCCTGACATCTTCCTCGAATCCCGCTGTCAAAAGGCGGAGAAGTGCGGGGTGAGAACGGGAGCGATTCCAGTTTCGCTAAGCGGAGGGAACGTCGCCGTCGGGTGATGAGCTATTTACGGAATAGAGACGAATGCATTGCCCTATATGTCCTTCCATTGTAATAATATCATATGCTGGCAATAGGCCCGACTGCGGCCTAAAGGTCTTTATTATGGCTAGTCAATTATCTTGGCCAAGTTGTGAACATGGCTGATGACAGACGGTGTTCCTCTTTGGGCGCTTCGCGTAAAGGGGTTCAACGGTAACTACCTTGTTGTACACACCAGGTCATAACACAAAGTTAAAAGATTTATGAAATTAACGCATTCTTTCTTCCAGATTTGTCATTCGGCCCGTCGCTAGTTTGACCGAGAGCTCTCATAGTCTTGTGTGCTAGCAACAGGAGACTCCGCCTTGACGATGTTTTCATGGAGTTTAGGTGCATGTGAAAGAAGATGTGGAAAAGAGGCGAAAGAAAAAACTCATAAAAGGGCGTAGTCTGTCTTAGATACGAAAATGTCACCAGACTCTTCGGCAACCAGTTCATCAGATCGTGCAGTCAGAACCAGAAACCATGAAGTATTCCCAGCTCCTTTCTATCATCGGCCTCGCCGCTTCAGTTGATGCCCACGGCTATCTTACTATCCCAAAGAGTCGCACTCGTCTTGGTGCAGAGGTATGACCGTCTCTCCTTATACAACTTCCTAACTGACTCAAATAGGCTGGCATCGACTCTTGCCCTGAGTGCACCATCCGTGAGCCAGTTTCAGCATGGCCTGATGTAGAAGCCGCAACAGTTGGTAGAAGTGGCCCATGTGGCTTCAACGCCAGAGTCAACGTTGACTATAACGTTCCCTCGAGCAACTGGGGTAACACTCCGGTGGCCACCTACAAGCCTGGGGATGTCATTGACGTGCAGTGGTGTGTCGACAACAACGGAGACCATGGCGGCATGTTTAGTTACCGCATCTGCCAGGACCAAGCCATCGTCGACAAGCTCCTGACTCCTGGATACACTCCCACTGATGAGGAGAAGCAGGCAGCAGAGGATTGTTTCCAGGATGGTCTGCTCCCTTGTACGGATGTCTCAGGACAGACTTGTGGCTACAACCCGGATTGCTCATCTGGGCAACCCTGCTGGAGAAACGACTGGTTCACCTGCAATGCCTTTGGGGCATCTTCTCGTCGCGGTTGCCAGGGCGTGGACAATGCTCCTCTTGGATCGTGTTATACCTCTATCGCTGGAGGATATCCCGTCAGCAAGAAGATCAAGCTCCCGAATTACGTCTCGAACCATACGCTTCTGTCTTTCCGTTGGAATTCATTCCAGACTGGTCAGGTTTACCTCACCTGCGCAGATATCGCCATCACCGGTAGCGGTACTGTAACACCTCCTCCTAGTTCAACTGAGAACCCTGGAACGGGCTGCAGCACAGTACCCGTCACCTTTGACCATGTCGTCACTACCAACGTGGGCCAAACAGTCAAGGTTGTAGGATCCATCCCCGCCCTTGGTAATTGGAGCCCATCAGCTGCCCCGGCGCTTTCCGCGTCCAAGTATACCTCTAGCAACCATCTTTGGAGTACGACTTTGGACCTGCCCGCTGGTCAATCATTCCAGTACAAGTTTGTCGTCGTTGAGTCTAGTGGTGCGGTCAAGTGGGAGAGTGATCCTAACAGAGCTTATGCTGTTCCCAGCAGCTGCGGGGCTGTGACTGTCAGTGGAACATGGCGTTAAGAATAGTGTAATGTCTTGAGTGGGAAGGTCTTCTAGCTTGGTTATCCCATTGAGGGCCGGGCTTCAACTATAATGGTTGAATGGGAAGAGTCTGAGTGATGAGAGGGGAGTCGGGGCTAGTTTTCTGATTTCTGCGTGGTCTTGAAAACTGTTATTTATTTGGAAAACACTGGCTGATAACAAAGTGGCTTATTGTACATATTAAATATGCACTGAACGTGAGATACTCAATGCAAATCTTTTGATAACTCGGTATCTATCACTCAATCCCAACATCCCTCTTAAACGCCTCCAACCAATCTTTATTCTCTGCAATTGTCTGATTAAAAGGGTCGTCACTATTCTTGTTAGTCAGGATCATCCATAGACAACTAACTTACTCATTGTAACTGATCCATCTAGCATAATGCTGGATCTCTTCATCTGATGGCACTCGACTTGCTGGGTTATGAGGTGACATGATTGCAGCTACCCATCGACGTAATTCTTCTGTAAACCATCGCCAATAGTTGTGATCGTTAAGAAAAGAAGTACTAGTCTTCATGACAAGTGATCGAGCAGCCAAAAGATGAGCATCTGGTCTCATGCCAGTTTGTGGCCCATCTATCGGGGCATGTCTTTGTCGAAAGGCTGATAACCAGTAATCATCATCTGCCGCAGTATGAAGAGTTGCATCTGAGCCATGAATAATGACCCTAGCCTGTCGACGAAGATCTTCATCATCAGGTTCAATCCCAATGATCCTTTGCATCTCAAGGTATGCGCTCATCTCTTGTTCAAGCTTTGTATAGTCTTGAATCGTTGCATCCAAGTTCAAAACTTGTGCTGAAGGCAACAATTCAATACCAGCTCGTTGACGAAACTGTGAAAGCCAATCTCCAGGTGAATGAATAACTTTAATCAACCAATTGGCGATAAAGTCAGATGGAGTAGCAGAAACTTCCTCCAAGCGCCCAACAATCCTGCAACATTCTTCCTTCAATTCATCATCTCTGATACTCATCCCTAGAAGTTGCTTTGATTGAACAAACTCATGCAACTGCATCTCAAAAGGACAATCTTCAAAAATCTTGTTCTTTCCACTAATCATCAATGCAGGAACTCGACTCTCTGCTGTTGATCGTATAGGACCAAATTGAGCCTGTTGCGTAATGACAGGATTAGAGAGAACCAAATCTCGAAGCCATGAAAAGTAGACAAGATCATTCTGTGACAATGTCTCCGATGCAAAGATGATACGACAAGCTTCCAGTTGCATCTCTTCATCGCTTGGCATACGGGCGTTGGTATAAAAGTGATTCTGCATAAAGTAGGCGAGTTCCAACTTCAATAACTCGTATGCAGTTTGTGGCGTCTCAACAAGTGTCCTACTTCCTTCGAATGGGAATGGACTATTTCGTTCAGTCTCGATAAAGTCTAAAACGTTAGAACTGCAACTTTGACAAGGAAATAGACATACATGGTGGTATAGAGTTTTCACAAAGCTCCAAGATATGAGGCTCAAATCCCCAATCACCTGTCCAGTCGGCCATTGTCTTGCCAGCTTTAAAGTGATCTGCAAGATGATGAACTCTATCAGTCCAAGTTTCCAATGCAAGATTGCAGAAACCACATCTTGAACGGATTGCAGGAGATGGTGCTTTCCACTGTCTCATCGGCCACTCTGTAAACTTGACATTGTGTACAAGTCGTAGATGTTGATTTAAATGATCTTTTCGGTTAAAGGTTCGTTCCTGGATAGGTCGGTTTCGACAGGCAGAGTAATGATGACTTTCAACATGTGCATCATCAGGATCAATTTGACCACAGAATACACAACAAGTATCTTCTCCCTTTAGACCTCGAGGTCCTTCAGGACTACAAACCCATCTCTCAAGTGGAAGATGAAGAGAGTTTTCATGTCGTTGCCAATCATGCTTCGCTCGGAATGTTTCTGTGCAAAATGTGCATTGGAAAGCCTTGCGTGGAGTTGCTAGAGATCTTCTCTCTTCTTTGTAAGCTCTTCGTCTTCGTCGAGAACTGCCGCGACTAAACAATTCATTAAGCCCAAATGATGATCGACTAGTATAGGAATTGACAGAACTGATTGAGCTTGATCGTGAAGTATCACCACTTCTAACAGATGGCGTTCGAGAGAGACGAGTATACGGACTCGTAGAGCCTGGTCTGTTAGACTGCATCATCCAATTTTCATTCAGACTCACCAGATAACGGTCTTGCACTAGAGACGGCTCTTGCAATAGCAGTCACAGCTGCAGGTTCATCTTCTGGAGGTGAATCAACCCATCTCTGTAGAGGATCCATTTCAGATGTATTTCTGACAGCTGGAGTACCTGGCCTTGCAGGAATATCCATTGCCTTGGATTCTCCATGAGGCGAGGATGCACTCGAAGGAATCTTTCCTCGACGACGTGCATTGGCCAACCAATTCGAGATTTGTGTCTTTGTAAGACCAGTCTGTTCCTGAAGCATCCGTCTCTCAGATTCTCGAGGATAAGGATGACTTTGATGGGCTGCGAGCCAGTTTCTCAAAACACGAACTGATTCCCTGGTAAACCTACCACCAACCTTTGCAGGGGGGCGAGCCTGCCTAAGGGGTTCTTGGAATTGAGCTTCTGACTCGAAACCATCAAAAAGCCCTTCAAACAGATCCATATCTGTAAAGAAATTTGAAGTCATTTTGATGTTGATGAAATCAAGTGATGGCAAAGCAAAAACTCGGTCACGATGTCATGGTTAGTCACATATGATTGGTCAACACGTTAGCTCAAGGTTGTCATCACGCCCTATTATGGGTCCAGGTGAGGGGAAGTCAGATTGTACTGTGCTACACTACTGAGGGTTTGGAGCATTCTTCAAGGTCATACATTCGTGCAACTGTTCCAGCATGACTGATACGGGTCTCTTGTTGATGTAAATGTCGTCAAACTGTTTGAGAATGTCTGGATATCCTTTGAGACAGTCTCTAGCTTCCATGAGGTACTTTTCCGCCTTGACCAGGTCGCCAGTGTTTTGAAGCATCAGTGTAATCAAAGATTCGTGCTTCTTTCGAGTTTCTTCTTCGACATTTTCCTATCCTGTTAGCTGCGGATGGTCAAGGGCTCAGGAGCCAAACCTTGATGTCGTAGGTCAGATTCATGGTCGGCTCAATAACCGACTTTGTAAAGTCAACCTCTGGATGCTCATCTTGAATATGCTTGGTTCTGTCGATAAATTCTGCAATCGATGCCTCTCGAGTCTTGCTCTCGAGAGGCTTTTCCTGAGAATTCTTAAAGTTCATGATGATGTTGATGGAGAATCACAGAGTCAAACCACTGACGTAAGAATTTACTTTTTTATCGACACCTTGCCAATCCTTCCGCATTTATCCTACGAATTACAGGGCTCCAAGCAACAGACCCTGTAACTCGTCAATGCTCTGCTGACTCGTCTTTTGACTGGCCATGACATAAAACACGTTTCCCAAGATTCTGCTGTGAGCGTTCCAAGATCCAGTACCTTGTCGAAGATGAGTTTGAAGTCTCTTGGCAGCGTCACTCTTGTATCCAACTTGTTCATCTCGGAGACTGATGGCCAAGACACTGCCAAGAGCCCAAACTCCAATAACTTGAGGACTGTGTGATACCTTGTTGACAAAGTCACGGGACCAAACAGACCAAGCCGTTTGTGCCATGGAGTCGTCCCAATCAGTTTCTGCCTGTTTCCAAACACCTTGGGCCTCCAATTTTTGCATTTCCCCAACAGATTCAACAGCAACCTGACATCCAACAGCATGCGCAGTGTAACTATGACCATGAAGTAATGCATCACTCTTGTCATCACTCTGGAATGCATTAAATATCGTCTCTGATGCCATGGTGGTACAGAGCGGGACTAATCCTCCAGTAAGAAGCTTTGCGTGACGGAGATATCGGCATCGGCTCCGAGGAATGAAGCCGAGGTAAACCGGCCAAGCCGGTACAAGCCGGTAAAAACCTCGTCAAAAATGACCGGGAGTCCGGTCCATGAGAGTGGGTCTGTTGGGGCGGATGAGTCTCCGAAGAGATGAGGGGATCGACGGACAATATCGATGAGGGCACGTTGAAAGAGGGGGTCCCTAAATGGTCAGTGGAGGTCAATGGGAGAGTGAGAAACTTACACTAGAATCATGCCTCCAGCGCCGAGAACGACAGGTTCCATCATGAGGGCTCCAAACTTGCGACCGGCTGAGTGAAGTTTGTCGAGGACGCTCTCAATGTATCGTGAATACTTTCGGTAATCTTCCGTCTCGAGTCTAGACTGTAGATCAAAAACGTCCGAGATGGAATCAAGGTTTGTACCAGTACCCAAATTATCACGAAGAGCTTCAGGTACGTCGACAACCCATTTTCCTTTGACGCATTGAACAGTGGGATAGTCAAACCAGTAGCCTTTACCTTCGTACCATTCAATCTTTTCGTTGTAGACGCATGGCTCTGCGCAATCCATTGCTCCAATGGTGTCTCCGTGATAACTTCCTTTGAGGCCGAGAATATTGACATTGTCGTTTGGTCCCCATCCGTATCGAAGTCTTGCTGCTCTGAGTGCCATCTTGACAGCAACCTCGCATCCAGTACTTCCATTGTCAGAGTAAAAGACGCGAGAGAATCGAGGATTGTCAGCTCCCTTGAGAAGCATCTCAGCCAGAGCCAAAGCAGGCTCGTGAATAGCCTCGGCAAACATGACATGTCCATAACGTCCAGCAGCATAAGCAGCAGCTAGAGTCAATCGAGAATTAGCATGTCCAAGACCTTGACTCCACCAAGAAGCAGATCCATCAAATGCAGGCTGCAAAAGTTGATCAGAATTTTTGTTGAGGACTTGAAAGTAATCACCGTGGGCAGAGTCAATGGCGGAAATTGTGTCTGCTGTGACAAACTTTTGCTGAGTGAATGGATACCAGATACTCTTGCTAGCCTTTTCGCTCATGGACTCTAGACGAGAAATGCGATCTTTTCCCTTCTTGTCCAGGGTCTCGAGAACTTGTTGAACGTTGCCATTGTTGAGAGATGCGTAATACTCCGTCATTTGTTCGGTTTCTTCCGTTTCATTCGGCTTTCGAGGAGGTGGTCCAGGGATCGTCTCAACAAGGATTCCCTCCTTGGAAAAGTAATCCTTCAGGTAAACGTAATTCTCATACTGCATATCCTGAAAAAGAAGAACTGATTCAATGTTGTGTCCACGAATTCTCAACGATTCATACGCAGAGATCGTCTGGGAGATACCCCCAAGCTTGGAGTCGCCAACAAGAATAACTGGAGACCGCAAGGGGGCATAAAGATCGGCCTGGGGTGTACCGGATGGACCTGGAGAGTGGACACCACCGGCAGTCTCTACAAATAGCCACCCTGGACCTTCGGAAGCTCGCCGAGAGACATGGTCATGGATTTTTGCCAGAACAGCTTCATCAGATGGGATGGGCTAAAATGTTAGTGAAATTCGAGCTCAACGTGTGAAAACACACCTTTCCGGAAGCTTTTGCAGCGGTGTGTGGGCTACAAGGAATATCGTACTGAAACAATGTCTCGTTGGCCGTCAAGGGAGAATATTTTTGAATGTGACTGAATTGTCAGCTTAATCTCACAAAATCCTTCAATTACCTACCAGCTGTCGGCTTCATGAGCTGCTCCAGTAGACACAGGCTTCAAAAAAGAAGTCTTTTCACCTCTCCAATGCTTGGTAGTGGCATTGCAAAGAACAGTAGTAAAAATCGTCTTGCCCACATCGGTATTCGCCCCATAAACCTGGTGGACGCGTAGGGATCGCCACAAAAGAGCAGGCACTGGCGCCATTTCGAATTATGGCTTTTCTCAAGGGGTTCGGCCTGTTTTAATACCCGTTCGCTCCTCTGTAGCTTAGTCTCATGTGTACTCAGTCGCGTCGGCATCTTACTCCGTCCGAGCGGGGAAATAATCCCTCAACAAATCCCGCATGAGAAAAAACAACAATGTCCAAGTTGGAAGAAGCCTTGAAGGCTCGTCTAAAGGCGAGAGAAGAGAAATCTCAGCTTCGTCGGTTGACTACGTTTCCAGCAGATAATGTTGACTTTTCTTCAAATGCCTACCTTTCTCTTTCTCTTGTTCCCGAGATAAGATCCGCCTATCATTCCCTTCTTGAGAAACATGCATCTCCCCCTCCTTTGTTGGGGTCAGGCGGTTCACGATTGTTGGATGGCAATTCGACATTGGCAGAATCTTTGGAGAGAGACATTGCATCGTTTCACAACGCTCCAACTGGACTCTTGTTCAATTCGGGATTTGATGCTAATGTGGGGCTTGTGAGTTGTCTACCGCAGCCGGGGAATATTATTGTTTACGATGAGCTTATTCATGCGAGTGCTCATGATGGGATGAAGTTGAGTCGAGCGGGAAAGACGATTCCTTTCAAGCACAATTGTGTTAATGGAGAGGGTGGCTTGGATGAGGTTCTCAAAGGATTGACAGATGAATCTGTCTTTATTCTTGTTGAAGGTGTCTACAGCATGGATGGAGATGTTGCACCACTTCAGGAAATTGTTGCTTGTGTCAAGCGACGACTGAAGAATGGGTACATTATTGTTGACGAAGCACACTC
This sequence comes from Fusarium sp. AF-6, assembly GCA_003947015.1. Classification (NCBI taxonomy): domain Eukaryota; kingdom Fungi; phylum Ascomycota; class Sordariomycetes; order Hypocreales; family Nectriaceae; genus Fusarium; species Fusarium sp. AF-6. The sequence goes on from NKCJ01000038.1 coordinate 31,419, forward strand.
AACTGGTCTCTATGGAAAGCAGGGAAGAGGACTTGTGTGTGAGCTTGGCCTGGAAAAGGAAATCTTTGCTCGATTGCATACTTTTGGCAAGGCAATGAGTTCATTTGGAGGTAAGTTTCTTTACCATTGACAGTTCGTTCTAACAGTTTAGCCATTGTTCTTTGCTCTCCTACGACACGCGAGTATCTCATCAACTACGCCCGAACTCTTATCTACACGACAGCAATGCCATTTTCCTGTCTCGCCAGCATTGGATTGTCTTATCAGTTTCTTGCAAGTGGAAAAGCAGATGCTCTTTTGAAGCATTTATGGCAACTCGTCGACCATACACATAAGATTTTGCAGTCATCAACTCTTGGTGTCAACAGAGATGCACCCAAGTCGCCAATAATCCCAGTATTCACGTCGCAACCACGAAGTCTGGCTCAATTTTGTCAAGAGAGAGGATACACGGTTCGCCCAATTGTTGCCCCAACAGTTCCAAAGGGTAGTGAGAGAATCCGGATCTGCATTCACGCTGGAAATACCATGAAGCAGGTTGAAGGGTTGGTCAAGACGATAAAAGAATGGGAGCAGAATGAGGGGAAATCTCGTTTATAGAGAGGACAAGCATGTACGTTGCTGTGTTGCCAGCTTCTTGGGCAGTCTATAGATCTTGGCTCGCCCATGTCTCATTCTATTGGATCCTAAAATAGCCAGTTAACGGCTATACAGACACAGCCTCAGTCTACAGTCCTCGGTGAACGCGTTGACGCGGATGGCTGAGCTGTGCAACTACAACTACTGTACAACCCAACACCATGTTATCTGCACCATTCAGCTTTTGACCAGGGTCTACCCGTTCATCTCTCTCCATTTCTGCCACAACAAAAAAACAAGCTTGTGGCGTTCGTGCCGGACAACTGACCTATTAAAGATCCCTATCATCTTTGTCATGGCGAATAACGGCCTCGAATTTGAGTCGAGGCTGCCACAAGATGCAACTAAGATGCATGCACATCGCCCCCATCTCAGAGCCTGATTCTCAAAAGTAGGGTCTCCCGCATCCCCATTCTGTTCATCAATCATGTTTGTTCTCTTCTTTTTGTTGCTTGGGCTGGCGGCAGGGCAGGATTTTGCCATTACTGCTGCACCTACTTTTCTTTTCAAGCGACAGCAGCGTATAACTGATTGCGATGGACCAGAACACGCCTTGTTCTTTTGCCCATCAGGGGAGTGCTATTATGGTGATGATGGCTTTGTAGGATGCTGTTCAGTGTAGGTAAATGCTCTATCTATGAACTAAGCTAACTCTGAATAGCTCCAGTTGCGCTCCTCGGACCCGATGCATCGAGTACGACGATCTAGAAGACGACGAATGCGACCACAACACTGGAGGATGCGTTGTTTGGTAAGAGTCATGGCCCTCTTTAGATCTGGCTGACTCTCTAGTACCAACCCCGATGCTCGATTATGCGCTACCATTACGAATCCCGCCATGAAGCAGTATGCGTACTACTGTACCGATAAACGAGACTTTGTGTCTAGTTCCTTCGAGTACGAAATACCAAGCGGAGCAGTCATCCGTACGATCAAGGATACCCAGGAGCCGCCAATTTCGACTGAAGAGGCTGACTCTGACGATACCGAGGATACCACAACCGATGACGATCGTACAATCAAGGGCGATACTGAAACTGAGACCGGGACTGAAACTGAGGCTATAACCCAGGATAGAGCCACCTCTACCGATGCACCCACTGATGATGCTACCTCGACATCAGATGGTACTTCCACTGATCCAACCGCTACAGATCCAGCTGTTGCCGATCAAAGTGAACTCTCTGAATCAAAGGGCAAGCTTAGGTCAGCAATTGCAGCAGCCTCAGCCCTTGGAGCCATCCTAGGAACCCTGATCATCCTGGCTATTGCATTCATCTGGTACAGAAAGCGTGCTAAACGTCAAGAACATCCACAACCACCATCAAGCCAGCCTATGGTACACTCACAACCATCTTCTGTGCCTGGATACTCGCATCAGTACTACGAAACCCATTCAAACCCACCTAGTGCATCATTGTCACCGCCGAATACATCGTTTGGTGGATCTGCTGCTGCACCTAGTCCGACATCAAGGCCAGATGAGCAGATGACTCACATCTCGGAGCTTGGGCGTTATCGTTACTAGCGAGCGTTCTTTAGGGGATGCCAGTTGAGGTTGAAGTGATAGGGGCGAGGAAGATGAGAGTAATACACGATGAGGGGTTTCGGGATGCTTGAGAGAATGATACTCGATTGGCAGGCTTCTTGGGTTCAAATAATATCCGCTTGTGATATATGGCAATGTTAATAACGTTATACTGTATGGTTGCAGTCAGCACCACCCCTGAAAGAACTACCCCGCACCGTTAAACATCTCAAACACCACGGCATTCCTCGCAAATCATCACCACTCACCAATCGCTATCATGGTACCCAGAGCCTCACGATTGCTAAAGCCGCTGCTCATAAGACGGGGGATAGCTACAGGTGGCGCCTCGCAAAAACCTCCATCCCTTGCCATCATCGACGATTACTTGAACACGTCAGCAGCTCACTTCACCAAGATACCATCCTCACAGCTACGCATCACTACCTTCAACGACACCATTGTCCCACTGAACGATGTCGAGGAAGCCCGCCTAGTTGAGAGGCTCCGCCCTTTTGATCTCATATCTACAGTCCGCGAACGAACCGCTTTCCCAGGCTCTCTACTCCGACAGCTCCCTAACCTGAAGCTTCTCCTGGCCACTGGCACGCAGTTTGAGATGTTTGATCTTGAAACGGCCAAAGAACTGGGAATCACTGTCGTTGCTGCTCCTGGTCTCGGTCGCACTGACCAGACTGGACCCGTACGACTCAACATCAAGAAGGGTAGAGTTCATCCCACGACACAGCACACCTGGGCTCTGATTCTGGCCTTGGCTCGCAACGTTGCCGCTGATGACGCCGCCCTCAAGGCTGGTACTGGCTGGCAGAGCGGACTCGCAACAGGTCTCCCTGGATTGACTCTCGGCGTCGTTGGACTAGGTCGTCTAGGCGCTGCTGTAGCCCGTGTCGCTCACCTTGCTTGGGGCATGCGCGTCGTGTGCTGGAGCGAGAATCTTACGCAGGAAAAGGCTGATCAGATGGCCATTACGGTTGGTTTGCCCTCCGATGATGGAATAGACGGCAGCAAAACCTTCCAGGCAGTGAGCAAGGAAGAACTCTTTCGCAATGCAGACGTCGTGAGCATGCATTACGTACTGAGCGCTCGTTCACGCAACATTCTCGACGCGAAGGAACTGGAGCAAATGAAACCATCAGCGCTGCTTGTCAACGCGTCACGAGGGCCATTGATTAGCCAAGAAGCCCTTCTTGACACACTGGAGCGAGGAAAGATTCGAGGAGCTGCGTTGGACGTTTTCGACATTGAGCCGTTGCCGCAGTCTAGCCCTTGGAGACGAACCAACTATTGGGGTCGAGATGGACGCTCTAATCTTCTTACTACGCCACACATGGGATATGTTGATGAGGGTCTGATGAATACTTGGTATGCTGAAACTGCAGAGAATGTGGAGCGCTGGGTCCAGGGGCAGGATGTCCTTCACCGCTTGGCCTGAAAGACTGTCTACTGTAGTACAGTAGACAATCAGCATCAAACATGGCATGCCTTGTTTATCATGAAGGCGACATGAGCGTTGGTGATCTAAGGAGCTTTCCTTGTTTGAAGCCTCGCACAGACGTAGCTAGATATTAAACCACAATCATATCTATGGTGAATTTCTAGAGGTGACAAAGTATCATACATAGCACAACTGAAGCTTTTAAAGTTAACCTGATGTGCCATCTGATGTCTACGCCCGATGTTGCTTGCAAAGAAGGTTTCTCGTATTTTCTGCGTCCTATTCCGGCTTAAGCTTGAGCTCCGAGACCCGACCCCGGCTGGCGGCACTCGCGTCGAGGATGACAGACACCCAGCCGGCTTTTAGTAGAGTTCAATACGGCCGAGGAACCAGAAGCAGACCCATCACAAACCCAGCATCGTCTGGAACAATCTGATCAAGTTAATAACCCAGCTCGGGCATTCGGTCGAAAGGCAGGCAATAAATCAGGCAGCAGCCCATGGTGGTTTGAGGGTGCCGTAATTGATCAACCCGTATTTGCTACAGCCATAGGCTTGGCTGCGCAATGAAGCTCGGCCAATTAACAAGGACAGTCAAGTAACACAACAGCCCCCCCTTCTCCTTTCTCAAGTCTGAGGCCACGCATATACAAATCATCTTACACAGCCAACACCAAACGTTGAATCAGCTGGTGTGTCAGTCGGGGCCTCGAGAGAATTATAGAGGCCCTGCTTTTTATCTTATTTACCTCCTACTTATCTACTTCCTACTTATTTACCTAGGGAAGGTAAATAAGCTAAGTTAATCAGGCTATTTTTCCCTCCGTTTTCAAGTACGAGATTTAAGAGAGAGAGCGTTGCATATCAGGTTTCTCTGTAATTGTGTTTCGGTTTCCATTCCATAACATACTTTGTGCATTTTGCTGGGCCATAACGCGCCCCATGCTTCCTTGGATAGCTCATCCTGAACCTCTCTAGTCTTCTAAAATGGTCTCTGAAACCCTCGGCGCAATGTTGGGGGCAACACTAGCGCGCACTTCAAATAGGTATAGCTAGGGGAGAAGCTTGCACGGTTAGCCCGGCCAGCGTAGTCGGCTACTCCTCGTGCCGATATATTTGTGCAATCCAATTACACGTCTCCAGTTATAGGTCCTAAATGTCTACAGATATTTTTCAATATCAGGTTTTAATGCCAATATGAATGAGTAGTTGTCTCCTTCATTATTTGTACTCAGTAGCCCTGATTACAGACGTCGTTATACTAAAGAATCCTCTCCTTAATCGTCTCCCAAACGCTCTCAGAATTCGCTACTGTTCGTCCTCCTGAATCTCGTCGCAATGTCTAGGGTAAAGGCCAGGATATCTAGGACGTCTACTGCATCTCAACTATCAAAGCTGAACCGGCTCTCTCCGTCTCCTCACACCGCTTACATACAGACTTGGTACCAGCTCCCTCAAGTCATACGATTCTAAATGTACTATTCTCGGAATAGCCGACAATGGTGGCTAAACTCGAAGCAAGGACCAGCCATTATGCCTAAACTCCTCAACATTGCAGAGTAAGATTTCTAGGATAAAAGCGTTACGCGTCAGGGCATGATAATAGCCTGAGTGAGCAAGCTTAATTTCCATAACATTGTGGCGCAAATGCTAGGCCAATTTCAGGTAATATGCATATAAAGATAGGACCGGTCAAGCTATGAAAGTTCACGCCGCGTCGATTCAGCGTTTTCTGGGGTCGAATACGAGGGCAGAAAGGCCGAGGCAAGCAGTTAGCCTGCAGGGACCATACGGCGGTGCATGCACCCTGCACAAACGCAGACAGCCAAACGGAGCTTCACGATTAAGGACTAGCTCGACCAAGGCTGTTAGTGAGCCAGGGAGCTGGGTCGGATCTTTCCCGTGGCTACAGGGGACAGGCAAGAAAGAAGAATGTCATCGTACCTTGCAAGGGCAGAAATCTAACGGCCGCGATAAACCTTCAAGAATTAGTTTCTGATCTCGGCAGATGTAGGTTGTCATGTGTTCTCGTCGGCATCGACAGAATCTGAAGCATCGTTCATTCGGCAGATATGCCGTGTATCGTATCGTATTCTCGGCAGATGGCTCTCCGGAACAAGACAGCATATCAAAATATCCCAAGATATCTCATGCAAGCACTGTCTTCAAACATCTATAAATCTCGACATGATCCCGCCGTCCTAGACAACTTTCCACCACCAACAACCTTCTCATCTTCCATCTATCACCTACTCAAAACTCCTTCCACAATCACCTGCTCAATCAGCAAACTCCATCACTTCGCCATCATGAAGTTCACCACCGCTATTCCTATGCTCGCCGCTTCGGCTCAGGTTATCCACGCCTTCAATGTCCACGTTCGAAGCAGTGATGACCTGATTGACGTCGGAGATCTCGACCTTTTCTCTCATACCTGGCAGGCTATCTACGCAGCCGCTGGAAACAAGGAGGCTGTCACCATTGGCCCCCCTGCCATCCTCACCCAGAACAAGCCTTGCCACTTCAACGGCCATACCGACCACTCCGTTACCCTCACCATCGAGGGACATTGGGATGATGTCGGTGGCAGCAAGCACGAGTACCGCGACGCTCTGGTTGAGGCAGCTTGGGAATCACTTCGACGACTTGCCGATCAGAACTCTTACAACATCTGGAAGGACTGCTGCGCCGAAACCATCTCTACCAACTGCCCTGATGTCGGCCCCAATGGATGCGGCGCAACCAACTCTTGCCATTGCCCTGACGGTCCCAACTCTCGATGCAAAACCCTCACCAAGGGCCACAAGGTCCCATCCCTCATGAACGTCTCCGTCACCAAGAACGGAGCCATCACTGCCAACTCTCTAAGGATTGCTTTCCGATCTGATACCAAGGAGCAAAAGGGTGCCTGCGGTGCTGTCGAGATCGTTGCCAAGGCTGTCTCTTCGTTCCTTTTCCCCCCTGCTGTTGCCACCCTCGTTGGAACTGGTATCGATCTTCAGTGCGCCTAGATCAATTGTCCAGTCAGTTGTGTCTGATGGGCATGCCTCCGCAACCCGAGCGAACGATTTCATTCTCCAAAACCTTTTGTATTAATTTTCTTTGTCTTCTCTTACTTTCAAAAAATCCTGTCTTTAGATGCTGAGAGGAACTATATTGGCACACTAGTTAAACAAGACCAGAGATAGAGAGGTCGTAATTTGTATATTCATACGCTTTCATATACTTCGAATTTATCCATACCAGAATGAGTCCCATGCCTCCTTGCATAATTCCTCCCGAATCTGCCTCAATAACTCTTGAAATTCAACTGGTTCCTCTCCTTCAATCATCACCTTGCCATCCTTAACACCTTTCCATCCCTCAATAGGCACCTTGATGTACTCGTGATCCTGTCCACAAAAGTGACGACAATTCAGGGGTTCCCCCTTATTTGCAGCTTGTCGCTTCTCATAACATTCCTCACAGAGAAAACCGTCAAAACAAATCAAGCACTGATATGCAGATCTATCTCCCCACCAGTAAAAGTGTTTGTTGGGGATACACGGTCCATCACAGGTTCGAATACCAAACTCTCCAAGAAGATCTCCTTCATTGGTGGGAAACTCTAGTTCCTCGTCATCTGAGTCTTCTTCAGCAGGCTCTGCATTCTCGTCAGATCCTTCAGACTCAGACTCATCTCCAGATTCATCATCTTCCCTTTCATCCTCTGGATCAGGAGTCAGACGACTGAATTCGGCTGAGACAAGAATTCGGGCCATTCTAATGAGCTTGTCCCCATTCTTGACAGCTCCAGCCATGATAGACAGGGCTGTAGCAAGAAAGATCAGGTTGGGTGAATCGTTCCATCCAACCTTGTCGCTCAATGCCTCGATGCAAGTGTCAATAACCCCCTGAAGGTTCTTATGAGCCTCCCTAGCAGGTCCCATCTTGAGATACATGCGTGCCATAGTAACTAGACGCAGGAACAAAAAGGTTTCCGAGTTGGGAGGCACATCCAATGGAAGAGGTCTCGTGAGAAGACCTTCAAGAGACTCTAGAAGTTCTCTCTTTTCCTCTGGGTCGCGGGACTGTCTGAATAGACGGTATATCATCTCTGACTGTTGGCCAATGGCACGCTCAAGAGTAGACTCTGGAAGTTCATCCGTCACGGCATATGGCCAACCTGTAGATCCACTATCAAGGACCTCATCAAGTACCTTTCTAGCCGCCGCAGGATCATCATGAACCTCGAGATGAGCAATTGCAAGGTCACAGCGTAAAGGGGCCGCTGCATTGACGTTGTCCAGATACTTGATCGACTCCTCATACATCTGAATGAGGAAATCCGTTTCACCTGCCTTGATAGCGGCGTCTCGAATAACACGATGTCGATCAGGACCCATGGTTTCGTGTTGCCAGGCCATCCAAGTCAGTCTCTCCAAAGGGCTCCATTTTTTGAGAACGTCCATGAAACCTTTCCTCTCTTCGTCTTTGGAAAAGATGGCAATTTCTTCATCCAGGACATCCCCAATAGTCAAGCCATTTGGATCAACCAGCTTGGCTTGCGTATAAGTCTGAGCAGCTTCCTCAAACTTTTCCAGCTTGACTTCGATTCTAGCCTTGGTGACATTGGACCAGCGTTGAACCCACGTAGGCATCGATGGATCAAGGTTCTCGATACAGAGATTAGCATACTCGTAAGCCTTTTTGGGGTTCCCTTTGATGAGGATTCGTCCCATGGCTGCATAAGAGTTGACCTTTTCCAAAGGATCCTCTGCTTTCTCGATAGCCTTGAGACAAGTCGCTTCAGCTGGTTCGTAGTGTTTGTAGGTGAGGAGGACTGTAGAAACAGCACGATAACCTGAAGCTTCCATCTCAATGTCTTCAAACAGGTCCTCTAAGGCCAGGGAAGCCTGTGCTGGAGACAGAGGCCTTGAAGTATCTCCAACCACATCTCCAAAGTTCTTCTTTGCTTGTTCAACAAGTCGATCATTCATGTTACTCTGCTACCGTTAGTTCTGAACGTAACCGGAACATCAACTGGAGTATAGACTTACCAACTGCAGTGCATCCCTCACTCTGTTAAACCGTTTGACGGCCTCACCGGTGTTAATCGCATTGTACAACCCCTTAAGGTGAGCTTTAGCTAGAGGAACCAGACAGTTTCGAGGATTCTCTGCCAAATCAGCCCACCACTCGGTAACTTCCTGACTGAGCGTGACCTTTAGCTTTGCCCACTGAGAAACCTTGTCAAAGACATCGTCCGGAAAGATATCCTTGTATGCAGCCTCTTGTTGCTCCAACAAGGTGGCATACGAGTACTTGTTGAGAAGAGCCAGCCCAAAGGCCTCCATGACTTCAACCTGCTCTTCAGCCGAGTGCTCTTCGAGTTTGATGTTCTTCCAGTGGCTGATGAGATATCGAGTAGCATACAGTCTCAGAGACGGAATAACTGTGCTGTCCTTGCGAGCCATCTTGGCACAGTCAAGAAACAGCTGTCTATGTGCCTCGGATGGCTTCCATCGTTGAGTCTCTTCCTTTCGTGGGGCCTCTCGGAAGAAGGATCTCATTGAGCGCTCATGAAACTTAACAGGAAGCGTTCCATCGTCATAGATGGCATCAGGGGTAGCATCTTGAGTCTTTTCAAGTTGGTTGACAGCAGTACCCCATCCTCCTTGGGACTGAATCTTTGCTCTTGCTTCTGCATCGGCTCCAGGGTCTCCAACTCGGATAAACTTAGTGAGGGGCCGAGGGATCTCTTCAATATCGGTTTCACCTCCTTCAGCCCAGGTACTCAGGAGAGATACGACTTCGTTGAGAGATAGTGGACGGAAAGCATAGGCGACCCAATGGAGAAGTCGATTGACAAGAAACTCATGATTAGAGGCAAGATGACGATAGCACTCCGTAAGAAGAGCCTCGTAAAGATCATGGAGATCTCCTGGAAGTGGCTTATCGAGACTTCGAAGAACAGCACCCTCACGGCCGAGATCATTCAACTGAAGCAGCATGTGTTCAGCGTAGAGCATATCTAAACGGTTAGCCAGATCATATGACAGAGGGTCAACTTACTTGGAGCAAACTCTTGAACCTTGTCAGCAATTCTCTGCTTGACGTAGCGTCCAAAGTTGCGCAAATCACTCAAAGAGTTTAAACGGTTCCAAACCAATTCCTTGAGATCATCCAACTGTTTCTCCTTGTTGACCTCGATGTTGACGACAGAAACCACCTCGGATAGCTTGGGTAGAACATCTGGCCGAGACGTGGTGACAATAGAGATCCTCAGTTCCTCCTCCTTGATAATCTCTAGGAACTCAATGAGCGTGTCCATGTCCTGGAGCTCATCGATGCCATCTAGCATGAGGTACAGGTGATTCTTGGAGCCTTTCTTGAATGCTGGAGCCAAGAGCTTTCTCATCAAATCATCCCAATCCCAGACATTGATAGCAACCTCATCTTTGAGCCATTCAGTGTTGATAAGCTCACAGATTGGTGCATTTTGCTCAACAACCTGGTTGATGACGGTGATCAGAGCATAAATGAAACCTGAAAGACTCTGACTCTGCTCTCGAAAGTAAAAGTGAGCCGCACAAATGTGCTTTGCATCTTTTCGGGCCTCCTCAAGGAACTTTTCGTAAACAGTAGCTCCGATATGACTCTTTCCCGTACCAGGTTCACCAGTAATTGCGAGAAAAGGACGCGACTCCTTGGCAATCCATTCTTCCCACTGTGCCTCATTAAATACCCAGTTACAGGTATCCTTGACAATGGTATCCTTCAAGATGTGATACTCGTGGTCTTCACCCTCAACTTCAGGTAAAACGTTGCGGATACGCTTAGCGGATGGTGGCTTGCTTTGGTCAACAACGGCGTTTCTTCCCCGCTCACCGCCCTTTTCCTTCTTCTGCTCATTAAACGCTTTGAGCAGTTTAGCCATGTCATTGCGGATATTTTCGGTAGTGTCTCGAATGGATCCCATGACCTCCATTTGTTCTTGGAGCATGGCGGTGTGTGAATCTTGGTTGTTCTTTAGCTCCTTGGACATTCGCTGAAGCTCTTCCGTGTTCCCCAAGATAGCAAACTCGGTGGCGTTTTGGAGGCGTGCGAGTTTCTTGTCCATGGTCTTTCGAGCGCCTCCAAGTTCGCTATCTTCGCCATGGAGAAGATTGGTGACCCATTTCTCTGTGACGGTTAGCTCTGTCAAGAATCTGGTAGTTTGACTCACTGAAGCGTCCCAGCTCAATGTACTTGTGTGCATAACCACACATCTTGAGAAAAGACGTAAAGACATCCATCAGACAGTTCTGGTATGCCTTGTATTGGGGCAGTCTGGTCTCAAGAATGACGATCCGCTGCAGAAAGCTGTTCATGTCCTCAAAGAACACGACAACAACATCGTAATCTGCAGAAACTTGACGACATGCCTAAACGGTCAGCACGTCCTTCAAGGAGAGGAGATCAAGCTTTAAGGGGACAATACTCACCCCCAACATGTAGGTAATGGCTGTACCGATAGCAGCAGCAGGAGGAAAGGCTGGAACAGCAGCTGCAATGAGTTGCTGAGCCCCCTTCTCGATATAATCGACATTTGTCGCAAAAAGAGTCCTCAACTTGTCCACCTTCTTCTCATTATGTCGAAATTTGTGAAAATTATTCATCTCATGGGTCCCCTGTTTAATCATGGCCTCCACATTGTCAAACTTCTTTTCAAGGTCGAAACCCACAATACCTTTATATGCCTTGAGGGCATCTTTCCACAAGTCGGCGACATCTCGATTGTCGTCCTTGAGGTCGTCTGGTAGGTTGGGTTTCTCAGGAGCCATTTTGTTTGACCAACATTGCCACCAACTCGGGGAACAGAGCGATTATAATCATGTTATCGTAGCGGGGTCAGTCTTGTTAGATCAAGAATTCGTCGCACCATCATCACTAGCCTCGGTCCAAGTGTCGACGATTAGCGCGACTATGATGACCAGGGTGAAGCTGAGAAGCCTCTCCGCAGACCTGCAGATCACTATCACAGAGTAAGGCTAGATCCATGAAAATGACGAGTTGTTCGAATGTTACCACGAACAATGGAATCATTCGATATGAGGTCAATCACTATATCATCAGACCCGGTCACAGCACAGCCCTACAAGGACGCGTCCGGCATCCGCGTATCCATTCCTCTGTGGGGTGAGGCCACGCGTCCTCTCATTGGATGACCTATCCCTTGCAAGGTCTGGACCGCCGATCTGATCGATTGGTTACTAAGCAGGATGCATTTATCTCATCTCCACTCCATTCCTCACCACAAAGTGAATTCACCAAGTGATGAAGCAAGACGACACGACGTGATTTGATCATGCCTAGACTGGGATACAAAAAGTCCCGTAAGGGATGCCTAAGATGCAAGCAGAGACGCGTCAAGGTGTGTAATTCCCTCTTGTCACTCACTGCAGCTGCTAATTGTTAGTGCGACGAAAAACAACCATGCTCCGCTTGCTCAAGGCACGGTGTTGCCTGCATCTTTCCGGAACATCCGGATACAGCAAGATCGTCTTCTAGATCTAGAGACTCTGACAAGGTTGGTTATTCATCTTGCATATATTCAAATCTAACTAGAGTAGAATGGCAGTCAGACAGATCTACATAGGGGAGACTGGGTTTCTCCATCCATGAGCCCTGACCCCTATCCATATTTTGCCAAATTTGTCACAGGCCAGGAGCCAGTGGAGAAGAGTACATGGCTCACTGATCTTGAGCTGATGCATCATTACACATTTTCGACATATTTGACATTGCCCAGAGCGAATGAACTGCAACAAGTGTGGCAGGTAGAGGTTCCAAAGTTGGCTCTCGCTCATGTCTTTCTCCTCCATCAGGTTCTGTCAGTTTCAGCACATCACCTTGCTTATCTTCATCCGGATCGACCTACTCTATCGATATGCGCCTCTCAGCATCAAAACAAGGCCGTGGTAGGCCTCCGAACAGCAGTTCCAACCATCACCGAAGAGAATTGCCCGGAAATCTTTGTCGCTTCATCGTTGCTGTACATCTGCGCCTTTGCAAGCTTCAGTGCACCAAGCCGAGGTGAACAACCACGAATTGACGACCTTGTCGACGTTTTTCTCCTGGTTCAAGGCATGAACGATATTCTCAACTCTTATAACGACGCTTTGAAAGCCAGCAAGCTTAGTATCCTCTTTGTGAGAGGCGACGCTGCAGAACCATCACCAATTCTATCAGCAATGGTCGAAAAACTCCGCCAAATCGAGATACCCAACACATTTGATCCCGAAAGCGCCGATATATGTCGAGAATCAATCCTTTCATCAGTCAATTGGATTGAAAACTGCGTCACGACAACCCGAATGCCAGATCTTCGAGTCGCCATGAGTTGGTCCTTGTCTTTGAACACAGATTTCATGGACCTTGTACGACGACATCATCCGATTGCTCTTGGGGTCATTGGGCATTATTGCGTCATTTTACACCACACTGGACAGGATCACTGGTTTTTGAGGGGTTGGGGGAAGCCGATTCTCTCCGATATCATGGAGAAGATTGATCCGGAGTGGAAGTGTCTGCTGGAATGGCCATTGGCGGCGATTGAGGCTAATTTGGGGCAAATGGCATGAAGATTTAGGTATAGATAGGTCAAATGGTTCAGGTTCAGACCAAATGCAATCATCATCATAAACTAACAGAACAAATGCAATATCATCATCATATAAACAAAACAAAAGAACGCTACTTTAAAGACACCGTATGACCCTCTCTAATTTATCCAGATTCCAACATTCTACTCCGTCTAGCCAGTATTTATTCACACCGTTGTATCTCTACTTCCGATCCTTACGAATGGTGGTCATGGACTCCTCCTCAGTCTTTTCCAGCTTGGACTCACGAGGCACTGCATTATCCTTGAAATATCGCCAGTCCAAGAAGCCAACAACAGTGACGTATTTGGCCATGATACTAACAAGTTAGTCAAGTTCAAGAAGCAGTTTACAGGTCACATACCTCAGGCAGATTCCCAGCACACACACAACCCATCCAATAGCACAGCTTGTACCAATGCAAATTCTTCGGTTACCCTGAATCATCATGAATGCAACCGCTGCCCAGAAAACAACTTCCATGGCATTAAGAATCCAGTATGCCTTGAGGCTTCCCCATTTCTTGAGACGGTTAACATGCTCGGTTAGGAGCTGATACATGATGATGACGATGGATTTGGCTCCCTGAATTTGTTAGAAATGACAATAAAAGTGGAGAGTACATACCATTCCCAGACCCATGGTTGTTGAACGTCCAGGTGGAGTATTTTTCATGAGAAGTCGAGCTCCAGACAAGGCAATGACAACAATGACCAACACCAGCTGAGCCAGATGAATTGGCAGCTTGGCCCTGGCAGGGAAGTAGGGTTCGATGTTCTTGAGAGTGAAGGCCATTGTGATGAAGATGAAGATATAAGATGAGATGTGAGATGATGAGAATTGTTGATGCTTTGAACACAGGGAAATGCCCAGTTTTTAAATATCATCTCGGTGAAATATCTACCAACTGACGCATCTGAGTCTCGATGCCAAAAGATATGCTTAATCTTGAAGCATCAAGCCGCATTGTCAGGCTAACGACTCAACCCAAGCTAACAGCCCTGCAAAGCTTATTCCGTGGACCATTCAGCCCTATAATTGGCCAAGAAATAATCGGTCCCGCTCTCGGTCTCGGTTTCGCTCCCGGTCTCTCTAAATTGACTCTCATCGGCATTTGGCATGTTGACTGCCATGTTTACTCGTAATCTACGCGTGGCCGTGACGTTGATCTTTCCCCCTGATACTAGCCTTACAGAGTGATCGACGTATCGGATTTCTCGGCATGTTTAGTATGTTTCGGTGTCTTCCGGTTTCCGTGGATTTATAATGCCATGTCCATTATCTCATCTCCTATACGAGACCTTGGGGGGTCCGCACATCAGCTCTTAAATGGCTGTCCCCCATCTTGGAATGTTTTTTCATCTACAACCTTCAAAATGGATCCTGAAAGAACCCTAAGGTACGTACATTTCTCCGATAATGGCACTAGCTGACTTGTTAGTCCTCAACCACCGCCGACCTACTCCGAGGCGACAATGTCTGCCCTCACCTCGGATGGGTTTGCTGTTTCTCCAATGTCGGAACGATACAATCCTTTAGCCCAGGTGGCCGTTTCACCATTGGGAACGCCGATACCTCCATCTGCAGATACCTTTACAGCAAAGCCTAGGATTGAGCACGAGCAGCCGATCGAAAACGAGAGTAGTCGAGGGATCAACGATGACTGTCTTCCTGAGGTTGTTTCAAACGCTGTTGTCAGAGTAGATCAACGAGTTGCAGAGACACCAGACGATCGTATCGAATATGTTTCCAGCCTAGAAGTCATGTCAATCACGCCTCGATCAGTCACACCTCGAACGGTTACACCTTTACATATGCTTGGAGATCAACCTGAATCGATTGATTGTCCATTTTGCCATCGCCGGACGGAGACTCGTGTCAGAAAGAAGCCGTCAAACGCAACACAGTGAGTTCTTGAGCTTCCCTGTCCTTGGATCATAGCTCATGTATCAGTCTACAAGCGGTTCTCCTGTTGTTTACCACGGTCTGCGGAGTGGCTGCTCCTTATGTAGCCGGATGGTCGTTCGATGTTGAACAGATTTGTCAAAATTGCAGTAACAGAGTGGCATACAAGTCTCAAGGGAAGGAATTACACCTCTGCAAAGCCCCTGAGTCCTGGAAAGAGCCATCAAAGTTTCCTGATGCTGAGTGAGATTCGGGCAGATACTGGCAGGAGTTGGAGGTGTTTTCTTTGAACTTGTACACAAGTATTAATCTAATATTCTGGGCCTGGCATGCCCATAAAAGCTGGTAAAAATCTATAGAATTACACATTATGAGCCTCCGTCGTCTGAACTGAGTTTATTCCTTCCTCTTTGAATAAGGTAGATTCAAGCTTAAATCTCAGACCAATGGTGAATTCTAGGATTTCCGCATTTGGTGAAAAGGGGCTCATTTGGTGATCATGTTTAGGGTACGTAGTGAGGCAAATGAGGTTATTCGGACTTCAATATGGGTACGTACTTGAAACGGCTGTGGACGAATTGGGATGTGATTATTGCGACTTTTCTGAGGGATTGTTGGTAGGTATTGTGCGGTAAAATTGATTATTTGTTGCTGCAGCCTACTCTAAGGTTTAAAGGCCATCAAAATAATGATCCTTCGAGACAGAAAACTTGGTCAGCACTGATGGAATTAAACACGAAACAATTCTGCACCTCGCCGCATTAATTGTAGATTAAATGCCTTTTACTCGTTGCTTTTGAGCTATCAGCTCACAAAAAACATTCCCTCAGATCACAAACAATCCAACAAGAGCAGATTCATTAAGCGACCAGTCCAAACGCGTAAAGCAACGTGCCTCGCTTACAATACGCGTCTGAAACAACAACAACTAAACTTTACGCGGATGTTCCTGCATGCGGACATCGGCAAGTTGATTACCCCAAAACTTACGCATTGACAGATCCCCTGAAGCTAGCTTGTTCGAGAGCAGCCTTTTGCATTCTTAGGTGAAATATCGTCACCAATTGATCATCAAATCAAGACAAAAGACGGTTGAGGCGCAGTTTGGGTTGCAGCCTGGTAGAAAAGCTGCGCACAAACACGTTGCTGCCGCATCGTTGCATGCCCTTGCAGCCCGCGGTCAGGCGGTGCCAAAAAAGCTTGATACGCCACAGGATGTTTTTAATATTTCGAGCTTTGACGCCGGCACGCGGGTGAAAGAAAACAGAGCCGACCCTCACATACAATTTCTATGGGCCGAGAGGGCATTAATATTTCACCTGCGTGACCGGTTATCGGCATTTATCGATAGTGATCGCCCTCACATAAGCCCTCAGTCACATCGTTTCTCTACCGGTGTGGTAGTAGTGAATTTCGACTCTACGGTGAAGCTGCAAATTGGCATCTGGTGGATAAGATGATGGGTTGTGATTGAGTTCACAAGACACGCGTGGAGACAATGCGGCGTTTATCATAAGATCTGGCTCCATGCCATTTGTTTCAGGCATTCTTGGCTTCAATGGCGTTCTTTTTGGTTCTTGGCATTTTTGTTGCTGTTGCATCGGCACTCTCAGTGTCGAGACAGATTCAATTAGGAGATCATGAATACTTTGTCCCTCCCACGGCGTCCTGGAAGCTTGAATCCTGGGGCTACAATGGAACAGACGAGTTTGTTCCTCTGACTGTTGTTCATTTGAACGACACAGTCAATGCAGCCAGCGTGGTCTCAGCTCTTGTCGAGTATGAGAAAGACGATGTGTGGACAGCATCTTTTGCCGAGGGTAAGTTTCATACCATTTCGTTACTCATGCTAACAACTCAAGTCATCTGTGTCAAGTGCACAAACACGACAGACGATTGGGTCAAGGATCTCCCCCCTGATTACAATACATCTGCAGTCTTTTACTCAGATACCGCCCCTCCTGGACCGTACTTCGTCCACACAGCCACTGGAAACGTGTATCAAGCATATCGACTTTACGCCGACACAAACCAAGCCTTCATTCAGGTATGCTAACCCCCAAGTGTCTTCTTCGCTAACAGTTTAGGCTTCCTACCAAGATCCCTCAGGAACCCATCATCCTCTCCGCGCTGCTAGCTTTTCTGCTGGAGGCCTTACAATTGCCGTTCCATCTCGACTCTACTTTACCCCAACACCCGAGAAACCTCTTGCTGGTGTGAGAATCTCTGTCAAAGATCTCTATGATCTCAGGGGTCTCAAGACAAGCGGCGGCAACCGAGCATTATACGAAATCAGCGACATCAAAAATGAGACAGCTTTTGCAGTACAAAGACTTATCGACGCCGGCGCGGTTATTACTGGTAAGAACAAGATGTCCGAGTTTGCATTTGCAGGCATGTATGTGACTGAGCACATCGATTACCTTTTACCGTTCAACCCCCGTGGCGATGGATACAACTCGCCAAGTGACAGCTCTGGAGGTTCAGCTGCAGCTGTTGCTTCTTATGACTGGCTTGATGCTACCATGGGGAGCGATACAGGTGGCAGTATCAGGGGACCGGCTGCAGTCAATGGTGTTCATGGGAATCGACCAACTTGGGGAGCTGTGGATCTTACTGGAGCTCTTCCTCTGTCAACAGCAATGGATACCTCTGGAATGCTTGCTCGAGATCCTCTTCTATGGTCCAAGATCAACCGAGTCCTCTACTCCGATACCAAAGAGTACCGCAATTACCCAAAAACTATCTATCTCGATCCACAAAGCAAGGCGACAATATCCAGGTTGCAAGACTACTTTGCCGACGCTGCAGACGCAGCCCAGCACTTTCTGGACGAACTGACCAAGCTCTTATCAGCTGAAGTCAAAACTTTCTCTCTCGATAAAGCATGGGACAAGTCAGGGCCTGATCCAGATATCTCCCTTTCAGATATCACAAGCTTCGTCTACCGAAACCTGACTCGATATGAGCAGTGGAATAACTTTGGAAAGGACTACGTGAAGAAGTACAAGGATTCTCATAACGGAGAATTTCCTCACATGGTGCCCCATATTCGAAGCGGTTGGTTAATGGCAAACAAGACAATGACAGAGGAGACACATCGTCAGGATCTTGAGTCCAAGAGGATGGTTGAGGATTGGGCTGCCAAGCATTTCTTGTCTCATGACAAAGAGACATGCTCAAACGCTGTCTATGTCTATTTTTGGACCCCATTGGCAAATTACAAGCCAGATGTTTCCAGAGAGTAAGACGCCCCCCCTTTTACAGATATTTCTAACATTCTTAGCACTTCTAATCCTTACATTTCGCATTTGGCCGACATAATCTCCAACCAGCAAGCGTCAATTCTCGAATTGAACAAGACAGTCAACTGCAATACTACGTTTGGAACCCCTGAAGCCTGCAAACGTTCCATGGAAGCCCTTGCCGACAATGACGACGATTCTGACGATTCCGTGTCTCCTGGCCGTCTGGCATCTGTTGCTGGTCTTCCTGATTACGCCATCACTCTTGGAAGTTTTGACTTGGGAGGGGTAAACTTTTCTAACTCGACGTTGAAGAACCAGAGTCTGCCACTAGCGGTTGACATTATGGCGGCCAAGGGATGTGATTTTGTCATTCTTGATATTGTTGAGGCATTGTACAAGGAAGGGGTGGTCAGAACGGTCAAAACTGGACAAATTGTGTAACTCTAGACTCGAATAGTACATGGAAAGTGACAAAAGAGTGCTGTCAACTGTGATTGGCAAGACATTCCACAGAGACTAGAACGGGTCCATTGTATTTCGTCTAGAATGGCCGTGGTCTTGTCTTGGGTAAACCAACGTGGTGAGGTGAGGGTGAGGGGTTTCGGCTCACATGCTTGTTAGCTCGCATGCATATCATGTACATTTTGACCCCGGTTATGCATTCCCCCTCCCTTTCGGTGTCTTTTATTGAATACCCCAGCACTAATCAGTCTATTTATTGCTTACTTCGCCACACTTAACCCCTCCTCTTCCGACATCCAAACGTAACGTTACCTTAATCTCATCTTAATGAACAGACGACGGTGGTCCAGAACATTCATCAGTTATTAACCATATTTATATCAACCTAAGTTCTTGTCAGAACTAATCTTAGGCCCTCCGACGGCAACCATTCCCTTCCAAGCACCTGTCAGCTTTACAATATAGACAGGAGGATCATAAAATTCTTTGAAAATTATACTTTCACTCATACATTGCAAATAGGCTTTGTCTATTAGCTATAAATCATGCCCACCAACCAGCAAGCTATAGACTGGGCTCAAGATGTCATAGACAAGCGAGGGCCATTGGAAAGCATCAAAGCGGATATCGTTTGTCTCGATGGACATAGATTCCGAATCAATCATGGGGTACCTCAACATATTACTAACAAACTGGATGCACTATTTTGGCAGGACGAAGAAGTAAAGTATGAGGATATTCCTGAAGAGTTAAAGGCCTACGAAGTGAAGGACGAACAGTCAGATCAAGATGGCGGAAAGAAGTAAATACCAGACATTCACTATGACGCCACAAGAAGATCCATGACCTTCCATTCGGAATGCACTTGAGCTTAATACCTCTCAACGTGCTTCTGTCCAAACTTGGAATTGAATCCTCGCAACCGAATGTTACTCAATCGGCCGCTAACCTTGAAAGGAAGAGATTTGGAGCGCACATGCTTGGCCCTTCTGCCGAACAAATCATAAAGATCAGATAAGATAATCTCGATGAGAAATACGAGGCGTCTTTCTCGACAAGCCGCCCACGATGGTTGATCTAGACGTTTTCAGAGTAGGTTAAAGTCTAGTTTGTCTCATGATACAGCTTGGCATGGGGGTCCCAGTCTGTCGGTGCGCCTTTAAATGCCAGGAACCCGACCAGATTTGCCCCAGATTTGCATCGACAAGCCAACTAGAATGCCTGAACAAAGGAACGATATTACGCCTGCTCCACGGGAGCCATTGGGCAATGATAATGATGGCGGACGCACAGAGAAGGCTGAAGTCGACTCTGAGGAACAAATGCACCATGCAGCACCCCCAACAGAAGCTATCCGCAAGATCTGGACGAAATCCCCACTCATTGTCGCATTTGCCGGGTGAGTCAGATGCCCACAGAAGAAGCAAAGCTAACTCTGCCAGTCTCTTTGTTATGAACTTTGCCATGATTTTTCGCTGCTTCTTCTGCTGGCGTCTACGATCCCTACGCCACAAGCCATTTCAAAGGTCACTCCCTTATTGCCACGGCCAATATCATTCACGGCATTGTTCGGATTGTTGCGTATCCTCTATTGGCTAAAGTTGCAGATGTACGGACACCCAGAGGACAGTAACGCCAGGCTAATTAGATTAGCATATTGGACGACCACAAGGATTCGCAGGGTCAGTGATTAGCATGGCCCTAGCAAACGTTCTCTACGCTGCGTGTCACAATGTAGAAACATATCTCGTAAGTCTGCAGTTCGTCCTCCCTTCTAGTCTAACGATTCTAGGCAGGTGGTATCTTTGAATCGTTTGGCGATACTTGGTGGACCATTACCGAGCAAATCTTTATCGCCGAAGTAACTTCTCTGATGAACAGAGGCTCTCTCTTTACACTACCCGAGTCTCTAGCTGCCATTCCGACCCTGTACGCCGGCACATATCTCGGTGAGCACATGCTGCTCAAATCGTCATGGCGTTGGGGATTCGGCATGTGGGCTGCCACCATGCCTTTCTGTGCACTCCCTACTATCGCCATCATGGTGTTTATGGGGTTTAGAGCTCGGAAGAAGGGCATTTACTATAAGCGAGTTTCTCTCCGGGCTGCTTCCGAGATCCCAGAGGGTGCATCGTGGACAACAAAGGTCCGCCAGGTTCTTTTCGTTCAGCTGGACATTGTTGGCGCATTCCTGTTGCTCGCTGGTCTTGCAATGACTCTCTTGCCTCTTTCCATCACGGGAAGAAGGAACACTGAGCGGTGGATAGAGCCATCATCTATTGTGCTTCTAATTGTGGGAGTATTGACGTTTGTTGGCTTCTTGGTCTGGGACGGACGATATGCAAAGAAGCCCATCGTTCCGTTCCGTATGATCAAGAACCGTAATGTCATACTTGCTTGTGTTTCTGTCTGCATTATTGCCATGTCGGATTCCACTTATAGGACATTTGCACCAAGCTTTCTGCAGGTAGCTGGAGGTTATTCGCCTGGACATGCAGTCCGCATCGAGTGAGTACTCTCAAATATGCAGAATTTGTCTAACTTTGTATAGCAACGCTCGGCGAGTTGCCTTGAACCTCGGTGGCATCGTCATTGGTATAACCATTAGGTTTGTCAAGAATACCAAGCCGTTCATCGTTCTTGGCTTCTTGATGGTTGCTCTAGCAAATGGGCTGCCTATTTACTTCACCAACATTGATGGATCTAGAGTCGCCAACGAGGCAGCTCTTACTACTGGACAGGTGCTCCTAGGTCTCGGTCGGGGTTTCGCACAGATACCGCTTCAAGTCTCTCTACAAGCTGCGGTTCCAGATCACGAGATTGGTATTGCGACGGCCATGTTTCTCTCTTCGTCTGGGTTTGGAGCCAACGTTGGCAACAGGTAAGTTCTCTCACTATCCTCAGGATATAACTAACACATATTAGTATCGGAGGTGCTCTCTGGAATACTCTTTTGCCCAGACGGCTCGCGCCGAATCTCCCAGAGGTTGACAAAGCCAACAGCACCATCATCTTCCGTTCCATCGTGGCAGCACAAAGCTACGAGCCCGGTACGGCAACTAGAGATGCTATTAATCTCAGTTACCGCCTAACACAGCAAACACTGGCCATTGGATCCCTTTCACTCTCCATTCCTCTTCTACTTATCATGTTCTTCTTCCGGAATGTCAAGTTGGAGAAGGAGGACGAGAAGAGGAATGAGGTCGCCGAGCAGCAGCTTGCTGCTGCAGGACAGGGCCTTTCTGGACAAAACAATGTGGCGGGAAAGAGCTAGAGCTGTTCCACTCCATGGTTGAAGCTGCACACATGCATCCTGTACGCCAAGACTTGCCAACGGTGGCTTGAAGTGCCGATGTTTCAACAGCTTCAAGTCTGACCTCATCAAACAAAGTTGGGCCAATTAGATAACTTCTAAACTCGATTATTATACTGAAAGGGACAAAATATGCGGGGTTGCGTCAACCGTTGTGCGGAGAAGTCACGAGACCACCCATCTGGTCAGTCTAGTTACTTGATCTGGGTTAGCTAGTATGTCGGCTGTTTGTGGCTGTTAAGGAAGGTTTTGGGACCGACTTGGTTGTCCGCAACTCTTGCACTTTTCATACCGACGTCTATATACTTAAACAGGCCATCTTGAGCTTCTCGGGTATCAACAGAGCACTTTTCAGAGCGCCTATCGTATCGAACATTGTCAATATGCCTTCACTTCTTGAATCATTAGGACCCCGCCCAGATGTAACCTTGGTTGTCTTTCTGGCCATTGGCGCATGTTGGCTACTCTACTCCTACAAGTTCCAGGGCAAATCCGGTACGTTCATTGACTTCGTTTTCACCGTTGCTAACTATTCAGTGACTCCTGAGCCCGATACCTTCAAAACTCCCACGCCTAAACCCCTCTCCGACTTTGATCTAGACAGAACTAAGCCTCAGCTATATCGTCCATTCCGTCATGGCAAAAATCACATCACCATGGGAATTAGGAAACTCGACTGGGATAGCTGGATCGAGATGGACTCCAACTTTCTCTGGTTCCATGACACCAAAGTATCCGAGCTTGAGAAGGACCTCAACGCTCATGTTCAATACGTCGATAATGCCGTAACTCGAGATGCCTGCTTTGAAGTCTTGGAGGAACTGACCAGCTACTTGACTGCACGTTATCCAAAGATCTTTCAGCTCAAAGGGGGTGTTTTACACAACACTCTTACTGGAGAAATGTTCAATTATCCGGCTGGTGAGTAGTGTACCCCTTTTTTGACGTGACTAACAATATAGCCAACCCTACTGATGCCATGACGATTGCGGCCAAGTTGGTACAAGACGATCTCATTATAATGGTCGAGAATGACGGTATGTCACCCCTTTCATCATTGACGTAGCTAATCTCGTAGATGGGCAATACCACCTCGACGCAGGAGCAGTTTGTCTACCCGGCTTCTGGCGACTGAGAGAAAAGTTCAACATGTCTCTTGATACCCTTCACATTGAAGCTGGGGTTCCTCATTACCAGGCAAAGCTCCAAAAGTCGATGAATCGGTTCTTTAAGAGCATGCTTCCAGAGAAGGCAGTGATCCGGAACAATGTAAGTGACCTGCAGGCGATGAGACAAAGCTAACCAGTTAGTTCTTTATTCAACTAGATGATGGCCTCCATTGGTCTCATAGAATGGGAAATCAAGACGGTAACGAAGTTGCATGTACGTTGTCCTGCCCCTGAATGTACCCCTGAATCTGACACTCTCAGCTTGGGCAACGGCAAACGACGTTGGCCTAACCATTGAAGACCTCTATTTCCGATCCGAAAGACAATCTCTACGACGACTCCCTCGATCCAAGGCGCTCTTGTTTACGGTCCGAACGTACTTCGAGCCAATCACGACGATTGCCAAAGAACCACACGTCCCAGGCAGATTGGCTGAAGCGATTGAACAATGGGATGAAGAGACGTCAAAGTACAAAGGAAAGCATCACTGGGCTGGTATACTTCTTCCCTATTTGCACGAGCAGGACCAGCTCCAGAAGGAGTCAGGGCTTCTTGAAAAGGTGTCTGAAAGTGCATATCCTTTTTAGTCTAGTAAACATCGTTTGCCTATTATCCTTCGATTTCATTCCCCCAGCTGTCTATAGTTTCCGTTCCTTCAGAAGTGACGCAGTGATGAGTGTAATTCCAGCAAACACAATCGAAAGACCTGGTCTGTTAGTTACGTCTAGGTATCTGGAGGAAGACATACCATGACCATATTCGATTCCCTTGACATATCCATCGATAAGGACCTTTTGAACTGCTCCGGTAGCATTCTCGATATAGGAGACGCTCTCTGAAGCTTTGCGGATGATCTAAAAAGTTAGCCAAGTCAAATGAATGCCTGTCAACTTACCTCGGCAATCTCAGCCTGGGACATGCCAAGTCTGGTCAAGTCCAATTGCACACTATATCTCAGGTATCCCTGAATAATTGCACTAGTGCCTGCCATGCCAATGATAATTCCCAAAGTGGAAGTCATAAACAGGCCTGCAGCGGCAGAAGCCTTGTCTTTAGGATCGATCGAGGCTTGCAGGGAAATAAAACCTGCACTGAAAGCGATACCAGTTCCCAGGCCACTAAAATGGTCAGCTTTGCTTGGTGAGAGGCAAGCCACTTACCCTGGGAATACGTAGAGCGATTCTGCCCAACTAGTATGCCCATGCCATCGTAGAAGCATTAGGGTGTAGCCAGTGATAGAAGATGTAGCAGCAAACACAAGCAGAGCCTTGTACCGACCGGTTCTATGACTATCAGTAACTGTAGTTGATCTGGACTTCAGAGCTTACCTGTTAATAATGATTCCAGCCGCAATGCCTCCAATTGTGTTTCCAATGACTGCCGGAAAGAGATGGGCTCCTGCAATAGTGCTAGAGACACGTTGCGTAACTTGGAAGTAAATGGGAACAGTATACATCATCTGGCTTGTCAGCCGAGCCTCCTTGATGGACGAAAACTTACTGCCAGTTGTGCTCCAGCTTGGGCTGCAACAATCAGATACGACTTTGTAACCTGTGCATTCCGAAGAAGTCGAAGAGGATAGATGGGTTCCTTAGCCCATCGTGACTCAACAAAAACAAAAGCAACAGCCAGAATAAGGCCAGTTGCAAACAATGCAAAGATAAGGGGATGGCTCCAAGGTATCTTTTGGCCTCCAATTTCCAGGGGCGTCGCTAGGGATAGCACGGTAGCACCGAGTAAGAGAGCTCCCAGTACGTCAATCCTGGCTAGACGGCTGCTGATTGAACTTTCCTGTGTGGTGTGAGATGTCGAAGGGAGGAGTAATCCACAGATAACTATGGATGCAGCAAAAACAGGGGCTTGCCCAAGGAATGACCTGATCAGTTAGTATGGTCTTATAAAGAGTGCTGCAGTACTTACCATCTCCAGCCAATTGTATCAGCCAACAAACCTCCAAGAGGTCCTCCAATGCTTCGGCCAACCGTGGCAATCACATTCAGATAGCTCTGCCAAGAAGCAACTTCTCTCAGGGGTGCGAGGTCTATCTGGTCAGCTTGGTCTATCATCTGTTGGTTGGCATACCTGTGATGATTACTGAAGCCATAGCAGTCATTCCAGCGCTTCCTGAGCCAGAAATGACACGCCCCAGAATTACCTGCCACATAGACTGGCCAATGCCACTATTTATGTGAGAGATGGTTATAATTGGGGTGATAAACTTACACCAAGGCACTATTACGGTTAGAATGAGTCAATTAGTATGAAGGAAACTCACCATCCAAGAGCAAAGAGTCCATAACAGAACATCAAGATAGCCTTTCGACCGAAGATGTCGCTGAGTTTTCCGTACTACAACCTTAGTGACGCTCTATCCAACCATTACAGCTACTTACCACTGTCTGCGAAGCTGCTCCAGCCAGCATAAAGCTGATAAAGAGCCAGCTAGAGTCCGCCAAGTCTCCAAACTCGGAAGCAATCACAGGATGAGTTGCGAGAACCAATGAACCGTCGGCATTCGCAGTAAAGACACCTAAACTGTTAGCCAGAACAAACTGCAGATGAAAACATACCAATGAGCAAAGCAATCACAACCCGAGCGATAAATGCATGACTATAAGGCTTCGGCTCCTCCGGCTGGGGAGCGCTTTCACAGTCTGAAGCTGAACCATATCCATCTCGCTCAGCGGACAGAAGCGGAGACGATTCTGTATCATTTGTCGTGGCTGTCATCTTTTACAGTCTTTCTTCAATTGAATGTTGAACAGTTCAAGTTGAGTTTGAGGTTTTCGACTCAATGTTGATCCGAATTAGGCGTGATGTGATTCTGGTTCAAAGCACATCATCGATGCCCCACCGGTTTCTGCGCCGGGGGACGAATAACGATGGAAGATGGCTCATCGATACAAGGATTCTTATTAGATCTGAGATATTTATTACAGGACTTGTTAAAAGGGGGGAAGGTACGGAGTAGAGTTGTCCAGATTAAGTTGGCCCAGTGAGGACTAAGAGGTCACAACCAGGGGCTGACTCTAGCCAGGAACCCTTCCGTAGCCTCCTCACAGATCAAGGACTGTAAATATGCAGCAGCCAGAAAAAAATGTACAACATAAGAGCGTAAATTGACATACATGCTCAATATAAAGCCATATCCATCTCATCCACAACGTAATGCTTCAAAACACAAGTTTTAAGGCACCACCCGTCAATCAACCAGTTATGAGTATAATGCAGAGCATAAAATGCATAAATCGCTAATCATATGCATAATCACACCAGCGCTGCTTTAATCAGACCCATCAAGCCTACCCCGGTCTGAAACATTATTTCCGCTGCGGGCGTACATGCCGACCACTATCTTATCTACCAAACTACCACACACAATTCTTCCCTTGACTTGCTCTTCAGTTAAACTCTTCAATAGTCTTCCCCTCTGACAACAAGTTGAATACCTGACATCCCAAAGCTTTACCCCGTGACCTCATCAACGTTCCAATTACCTCATCAAAAACCCCAAATTGTGGATCTCCGCCCTTTCTCGACATGTTCCGAGTCTTTTCCGCGTCCCATGACCTTTGATCCATCCCCCTCTCTCTCCAAAATCATGGAACATCAACTAATCATGGCGGACAAAGAGTGGGAGGAGACCTATAGGGCCATTTCTAGGTCACTAGGTACAAGTCCTGATACAAGTGCAGACTTTTCACTTCCTCTTCTCGATGTTGGACTTCCAGAGTTTGGTCAGGAAGAGACAATCTCTCCGAGCATGCTTCAAACTTCAACTGCGCCACCAAAGATTGGAAATCGCTTCTCTTCTGAGGCTGTCAAGATTTTGAGGAATTGGTTTGCAAGTCATGAGCGTCATCCTTATCCCACGGTTGAAGATGTTCAGAGTTTGCAGAATCAGACTGGTCTCGGTCGTCAGCAGATTACAAATTGGTTTGCCAATACCAGACGGAGGGCGAAAGCTCATCTTTCAAGGCCTGCATCTCCCATGTTTCGGAACGATGAGGAAGGACACTCTTCAGGGCACCAGACACCAATCGATACACCTCGTCGACGACCAACGCCAGCACCATTCGAGCATATGAATCCTCTACAACGATGGGAGAATTCACCACCCGAACACGAAGCAGCCACTGTTCATGATATCTCTCGTGCTGTTGCAGCCTTTTCTGAACGTCCACGTGGTCGCATAAAGTCCCGAAGCAATGCCTCATCTGTCAGCAGCACAGGAACGTCTGGTTCAAGTCGTGATTCTGGCTCCTGTAGTTCAGCTCATTCTCATCCGTCGCGACAATCTTCTACGTCCTTTGACCTATTCCAGAGACGCCATAGTCGACGACGAAGAGCCAGGCTAAGACATCAAGAAGTTAGGACAAACCTGTTGCAAGCTCAGAACACATATCAGTGCACGTTTTGCACTGAAACCTTCAAGACAAAATACGACTGGCAACGACATGAAAAGTCTCTGCATCTATCTCTAGAGAACTGGGTATGCTCTCCAAAGGGACCTACAGCGATTCATCCAGAAGAAGGTCTGTTGTGTGTGTTTTGTGGAATCAAAAACCCAGACAAGACTCACTTGGACGGACACAATCAGAGCGCATGCATTGAACGACCAATTGATGAGAGAACCTATCACCGAAAGGATCACCTTCAGCAGCATTTGAGACTAGTTCATGCATCCAAGTTCCTAAAATGGCCAATGGACGAGTGGAAAGTCATGACGCAAGAAATTCGGTCTCGCTGTGGCTTCTGTGGGATCAATCTCATGACGTGGGCTAGTCGAGTTGATCATTTGGCAGACCATTTCAAGGCAGGAAGTACAATGGAGCATTGGAAGGGAGATTGGGGATTTGATACCAAGATTATTGACAGGATTGACAACGCGATGCCTCCATGTAAGTTGTTTTCATCTAGCTGCACCTCTTTTGTGTATCCATGCTGACCATCAGACCTTATTCACCATGAACGCAACTCTCCTCTTCCTTTTGCTGCAACAAAGGGTCCAGCAGATACACCAACAAGTGCCTACGAGTTGATCAAGCTCGAGCTCGAGTATTACATGAGAAACACGTTCCATGCATTCGGCAGTCTACCTCAAGATCCCGAGCTTCACTTTGAAGGATGTTCAGTCATTCTAGGTGCAGAAATCATCTCTCCAAACCCAGCTTCGTCTGCTCCGTCATGGTTATGGGACATCTTCATGTCTTGTACAGAAATCGCCAATCAAGCAAGGCTAAGACCGACGAAGCAGCTTGCAGAATCACGGCTCAGTCAGCTCAAGATTAACGGAAAAGGCAACATCTTTGAAAACTGTGAACTCGAGACTGCGTTGCGTCAATACATGGCAGCCCATGCAGCTGTTGGACACTTTCCATCCGATTCAGAGTTACAACAAGAAGCTTGTAACGTACTTAACCGCATCGAGAGTTCATCTCCCAATCCCTCAAGGAGGTTCTTGGACTTTTTGATGAGACTGTTTTGGAGTTCCACTACTTGGCTGTTACCACTACGAGAACGAGCCCCTGTTGTTGCATCACCTCTGAATGATCAAGCTCTTCTTTGGCCACAGAATCAAGCCCTCGATAACGTCAACGGTGCTGTCTTGGGAGATATGAACGTGGATCTTCAAAACCTCAGCAACTCCTGGATACCCCTAACAGAAACAGACATGCCTCTCGAGCGATCCCTGTCCCCTGGGATATCAGAAGGCATACCACACCTGACGTCTCCTTTGATCAACCAAGAGATGCCATCCCACGACTCTCTCGACCGAGCTCTCCTCCGTGACAAGGTCCGAACAGCAACGCCTTTCTTTATTAACGACAACAACAGTTACCGTCGACTCAAGAGAGAACTGTCCAGATTTGTCATCACTACAATGTCACAAAACAACCCCAACAGACACATTCCCAGCGACGACGAGTTGAAATACCAAGCCCGATGGATCTTATACGACGAGTAAGTCCCCTGAAGCAGTCTACTTCCAGGCTAACAGTTCAGTGATGATCCATGGAACCAAACACCAGTCGATAATGCAGAATGGTTACGAGAGTTTAAAAGAGACGTTGGAATACCAGACGGACACCTATCAACTGGTTCATAGACTACATAGACACGGGACAAGATCCCAAGCTCCTCCTGACAGGCTCATTCTCAATGGCAATGTCAAAGTCAAAAATATCCATCGGTATCCCCAAGGTTGTGCAAACATTTGGAATGTCAACAATTCCAGCAATCGTGCCTCTGACAGGTGCACTAGACAAGAGGAGATAGATTTGTTCTCCAGTGTAACCTAAACAGTCAGCACAGTCTGTAATTTGGGACAAACACTCACCATATTGCTTGAGATACTCAATGGCTCGAAGACAAGACTGTCTGTATGCCACAGTTGCATCCATAAAGTACTGCTTTCCTTGTTCATCAACAGAGAACCCCTCAAAGATGAGGTATCGCGATGGTCCGTATGAAGGCCCCATGTCTCCTGGCTTGAAAACTGGACTCTTGAGTCCTCTAGTCTTCATGCCATTCTTGATGAGATCAAACTTGATGGTAATGATGCCAGCCTAAAACGTTAGAAAAGTCAACAAAAAACAGGAAACTCACCATTTCAATAGCACCGCAGAAGCTAATCTCTCCATCTCCCTGGCTAAAGTGAAGGTCTCCCACAGAAAACTTGGCTCCAGCAACGTGAACAGGCAGATACGTGGTAGAACCTCGCGAGATGTTGTTGATGTCACAGTTGCCACCATGTTCAGGTCGTCCAGGAATCGTGCGAGCTCCCTCTTTTGCAATCTTCTCATACACATCACCACTAGCCTGTCCAGCGTGTGCATTCTGTGCATTCGGAGGCTGTGCAACCACCTTGTTTGGATGCGAATGAGCCATAGACGACACAAGATCAGCTTCTCGACGGTTCCATTCTGCCAAAACTTCAGCAGATGGAGCACATCCCAAGATACCAGGATGAATCAACCCAGCAAAGCGGACACCTGGGATGTGTCTGCTCGTACAATAGACACCGTCAAAGTCCCAGATGGCCTTGGCAGCATTGGGATAATGCTCTTCCAAGAAACCACCACCGTTGTTCTTTGCAAACACTCCAGTAAAACCCCAAGGCGAGTGATCAAAGGGTTGAACGTCAGTAATGTTGACTACCAACAAATCTCCAGGCTCACTGCCCTTGATATCAAAAGGACCAGTGAGGTAATGGATCTTTGTTAGATCAACATCACGTACGTCATCTGCGCTGTCATTGTTCTGTATCTGGCCTCCAGTCCAGTCCAGACATTCAATCCTGACAGTCTCTCCGGGTTCAACAACGCCAATGCTTGGCACTTAAATGTCAGCAATGCCTCTATTCGGGTCGATTCTTACCTTCAGGATGCCATCGATTATGCAGATAAGGCTGCTCCGAGGCAGGACGATCAAAAGAAACAGACTGAGCAGTACGAATCTTGCGAGACATGATGGCTTGAGTTGTGCCCTTTCGAGGACCCGATGAGCTCTCTTTATCTTGACAACTCAATTTCCCCTCTTGATAAGCGCTGCAGGACGTCGTGTGACTGACCAGATAAAGAAGGTCTGGCAAGGGGTGAATGCATCAAGATGATTAGCCCGCATCAAAGCGTCAGATACGCGTACGTGCCGCAAGATGCCGATACAACCCCGACCCCGCGTTTTCATTGACGTGGGCAGATTTAAGAGTTGCCCGTTTCTCGGTGTAATTGGGGTATCATCAATCAACATGGAGGGCATCAAGACTTTTGCTCTGGGAGATTTTGAACTCCAGAATGGAGTTCTTCCAAATGCTTGGATCGCTTACAAGACGTTTGGCGATCCTTCTTTGCCTGCAGTTCTTTATCCTTCATGGTTCTCTGGAGCTATCTACGACAATGAATGGCTTATTGGAGACGACAAGACGCTGAATCCAGCTAAATATTTCATCATCATTCCAGCTCTGTTCGGAAACGGTCAGTCTACAAGCCCATCCAACTCAGATATCAGCCCATTCCCTCAGGTCTCTTTCTACGACAATGTACGAGCTCAGCATCAACTTGTAACCAAGGGACTCGGTATCAAACATCTCCATGCGGTCTTGGGATGGTCTATGGGAGCTGCTCAGTCCTTCCAATGGGCCACACAATTCCCTGACTTTGTCGACGTTGCTGTCCCCTTTTGCGGATCTGCCAGGACATCTGTACACAACCAAGTCTTTCTCGAAGGTGTCAAGTCGGCACTCTTGGCTGCAAAAGGCACCTGTTCAGCTGGTAGTTGCAAGGACCGACTTGAAGGGTCACACTTGTCAAGAGTCTGGACTGACAAGGAGAAAGAGGTTGGTCTCAAAGCATTTGGCAGAGGGTACGCAGGCTGGGGTTTCTCTCAGGCATTCTACCGTCATGAACTCTACAAGAAGCACTACAATGCTCCTGATCTCGAGACATTCATGAGGGAATTCTGGGAGAAATGGGCCCTCAGCAAAGACCCCGAGAATTTGCTGGTCATGCTACAGACTTGGCAGAGCGGAGACGTCAGCAAACAAGAGCCATACAACGGCGACTTTGAGAAGGCACTGGCAAGCATCAAGGCAAAGACTCTGGTCCTCCCAAGCAAAACGGACCTCTACTTTCCGTAAGTACATACCCCCACGCAAGACGAAGCTAACAATTCAGTCCCGAGGACTCCGAGTACGAGGTTGCCTGCATGAATCCCAAGATTGCAGAGCTCGACATTTACCCGTCTATCTGGGGGCATTGGGCTGGAGGACCCCCAGGCAACATGGAAGATGTCAAGTGGCTTGATGAGAGACTCAAGAGAGTGTTCGGTGACCCCGTGGAAGGTCTAAGCGAGGCAACCGCTCAGGTTCAGATTTGATATTCAGATAGTGATATGTGATAGTGAATCCATGTAATTCGTACAACTCGGGATCCTTCGGTGTCGGCATCAATTTCCAACCCCGCGCTGCCAGGGGTGTTATCTATCAACATGTTCATGTTCACACAAGGCGTAGACCCTGCATCAGATCAAACCGTGCATTAACTACCCGCTAATTGGATAACTTACACCAGATACAGCAGGTCAAGATAGGGCGGTCTTCCAACATGTCGATTTAAGGCGGAGACTAGCTTGTCAAACAAGGGCGGATGTCGAGAAAAGGCGGAGTACCCCACACACCACCACCATCAAAGAGACAAGCAATCAAGGCGGTGTGATTGGTCACCTGGTTTATCTAGATGGTGGCTGTTGTCCTCGTGACACTTGAGATCTTGTCTCTGTACGCAATGATGAGAGCATTGGTTTGGTTACACGGTGTAACAGGTTGGCTTTGACTGTAGTGGTAGTTATGGTAGTTACACAAGACGACTTTCATGAGAATACAGAATGAATACTCTAATTCAACGACAATAAATAACTAAGATACTACAGAATTACAGACCCCACGATCTAGACACGCGGGGAACCGTTGACACGGACCTACTCGGCACTTCAGACCCATCATGCACAAGACCAAGGTCCACCTAGACTATTTCTAATAGTAATTCCAGGATTGGACATGCAGTTGTCACATTGTCCTCGGGGTACTCTCGGGTACGCTTCAAGGCCGGAACTCTAGGTCAACTTGAGGCCGGAAGGGTTCCGGCCATTGTCTATATAGACAAAGTTTCCCGCCACTGTAAACACATCATCAGTAACAGCAACACCAACAAAATGGCAGCAGTCAACACCCTCTTCCCCTACCTCCGCAAGGACCCCTCAGAGTTGCCCGCGGGCGAGGATCCTTTCACAATTACTACCCGCATGGGTTATCTCCCTTTTGCACTTCCCCTCAAGAGACTCCCTTCTCAGTTCGATGCCCTCTACAACATTCTCAATGACATGCCCATTCTTAAGGAGGATGGTGCTCCTGGGTTGTTGGCTACCTTTGAGCTTGGCCCTCTCATTGATAACGGAGCTATCCCTGATCTGACTGCTGAGATTGACAAGCTTGTCATTCCTGGCACAGATAAGCGGGATATGGCTGCTATTACTGCTGCTTTCCGCGACTACAGCTTTGTCGCTTCATCATACCTCCTTGAACCATGCTGGGAGACATACTCTGCTGACCGTAGCAATGGTTACGGTCTTGGCCGAAGGGTACTCCCCAAGTGCATCGCTGGACCATTGGTCAAGTGTGCTGAAATGTAAGTGTCCTTTGTCTGTTCTTTGTTGATGTGAACCTAACAAATCAGTCTTGATATCCCCGCATTCATGTCGTATGCTGCTTCATACGCCCTGTACAACTACTGGCTAGTCCATCCTGAACAGGGTCATGACGACTACAACAACATCCGCCTTGTCCGAGCCTTTGAGAAGGGTCTTGACCCCAAGTCTTCAGAGGCTGGCTTCATTCTTACTCACATCCACATGGTTGCTCAAACTGGTGGACTGATTGAAGGAGCTGTTGACCTCTTGGAAGCTGTCGAAAAGGAACCCAAGGATGGTAGCAAAGACTCCAAAACCATCACAGCTGCCAAGGCCAGTCTTGAACTCATCCTCAACGCCATGCAAATCATCGAGGCCAACATGGAAGGCATGTGGACTCAGTCTCTTCCTAAAGACTACATGACCTACCGAACATTCATCTATGGCATCACCAACCAGTCCATGTTCCCTAAGGGTGTCATCTACGAGGGTCAGTACGATAACAAGCCCCAGTTCTTCCGTGGAGAGTCTGGAGCCAACGATGCCATCATTCCCTTGTTGGATCACATCTGCGAGATTCCCATGCCAAAGAACCCTCTTACCGATATTCTGGTCGAGTTCCGAGAGTATCGACCAAAGCCTCATCGGGCATTCCTCAAGTACGTCCGCGAGACTGCTTCTGAGCTCGGTGTTCGCAGATTCATGACCGAATCTGGTGATTTGAGTCTGGTCGTTTTGTATCTTCGCGTTCTCGATCACGTCCGAAGCTTCCGATGGAGACACTGGATGTTTACTCGCGAGTACATCATCAAGCACACTCTTCATCCCACAGCCACAGGAGGAAGCCCAATTATCACTTGGCTTCCCAACCAATTGGGTGCTGTCATGGATCTGATGGAAGAAGTTGCAAAGGGATCTGGTCTGTGGGCAGTCTTGGAAGAAGGGGTGTGGAATGGAGGTGGATCTTTGTCCGAGGAAGACTTTATCCTTGTCAAGAAGATTATGGATAATGTGGTTACTAAGAAGGCTCAGTTGAAGAAGGAGGTGGCCAAGTATTGCCAGGACCGAGGAGTAGAGTCGACTGCTTAGTGTAATGATACTGTCAATGTTACTGCTGGAATGCGTTGCTGCGTGACCCGTTGCTACATCTACCGTGACTCGTTCCTGTACCCCTACATTTACATGCCGTGACCCATGTCCATCACAATCTCCGCTCCAATCGCGAGACATTTTAAACAATCGTCAGCAACTTGCCATTGGGTGGTTAAAATGACGTAAAGACACATGAGCTGTGGGTTCGGCAAGATCAGTGGCAACGCCGTAACGGACACGCCGAGCCGGTCACGGAGAACAGTCAGAGTTTAACAGTCACCAAGGCATCAATCAGGAGCAAAAGTCATGAAATGCATCAATTATTTACGCTAAACAAATTGGTATCATCGCTTAAGCAAGAGGAGCACATGTAAAAGCTCCACGGACATCGCCGTTACGGAACTTGATGATCTAGTCTGGTTAGCGTCTTGACCGTCAGGCAGAGTGAAGAGACTTACAATGTCGTCAATGCTGGCATATGTGCCGCCGACAAGAACAATCATGCCAATGAGGAAAATGATACCATTGGCAATGCTCAAAGGAAGGTTGGCCTTGGAGTACCAAGGTCCCTTGCGAATGAGCATGAACCACATAATGGCAGGGAAGTAAAAGGTGAAGCCCGAGATGAAGAGCGACGAAGAGATGGACAGAAGATCGTTGAAGAATGGGATAGCCTCGGCAATGACCCAAGCAACGATCGTGATGATGGTAATGAGAACCAACCAAGTGATCCAACCCATCTTGGTGTTGATGAAGCGGATGACAGAGTCCTTGTAAACACGGCCGTGAATATAACGAGCGACGACCGTGGTGTTGATGGAACCAGAGATGAAGATGACTGGGAGAGCGATACCAAAGGCAACCTTGGAGATGAGATCACCAGCAGACAGAAGAGCAGGCGACTTGACCTCAGGGCCGACAAAGGCATACACAAGAGCACCAGTGAGAGTGTAGATGGCAATCTCAATAAGACCGAGAGCCCAGATAGACTTGACAAAGTCGCGGGGAGTATGCATCTCATCCATAAAGCTGAACTGGCAGACAGCAAAGGAGTAGGCAAAGACAATGTTGGTGATGGCAATGAAAGCATCAGTGAAGCTCAGGTCATCCTTGGGCCAGGCAGACCAAGCGACAGAGGACAAACCTCCGTCAGAGTCACCAGCCTTGATGCCAGTAGCGATAATGGTGATGCCGACAGCGAGGGCAATAGACACAAAGTCGATGTAACCAAGGATGGCAACCTCTGCAAAAGAAGGAGGGACAGCGACGATGAGGAGGATAATGGCAGACACAACACCAAACACCAAGGAGCAAGCGCCATTATCGGAAAGGTTGAGAAAGGCAATGGTACCGGTGAGACAGTGAGAGCCGACGAGGAAGATGAGCTGGAGGGAGAACATGACACCGACGAGCTCATAGCCAAACTTGCCCATCATCAATCTACCAGCATCGGCATAGTGAGAGACTTCAGGGAAAGCCAGCTTGACCTGACCGACGACGTAGGAGGTGTAGATGGCAATCAGACCAATACCGACAGTGAGGATGGTACCGGCAACCATACCAAGGGTGGCAAAGGCAGAGGGAAGACTGAGACATCCAAGAGCAATGGCCTCGACGATGAGGACAACGGTCAAACGCTTCCATCCAAGACGGTGAAAGTGGGCGTTACCCTCGGCAGCCTTTTGCTTCTCCATGTCACGTCTCTCCTCAAACTCGGAGGTCTCTCCAATGGCAGTGTTGTCAAACATGTCCGGGATAGGCTCATGCTTGGTCTCTGACTGAGCCTGGTTGGCAGAGGGGTTGATATGGTCGGCCATGTTGAAGGAAGGGGGATAAAGAATAATAGATGTGAGGGATGAACAATGGCAAAGAGGAGGGGGGAAAGAGAGGCGTTATGTAGGCGAGAGTTTGGCAGAGAGAACGAGAGGAGGACCCGAGAGTGACGCCGACAAGCAAAGCATCAGTGGGTCAATATGGTCCACCACGAGCTGACAGTCTAGAAGGTGATGACGGGGTCGAGACATCGTCAGGACTACAAGAAGATCCCTGAATCCCCTCAAGCTTACATACCCCAGACCCCAAACGGTCCCCACAGACTTGCTCGTCCGACACATAATGATGCTCTCGCGGTGCCGGATCCCGACTGTATCTGTGTGGTTGTCCGAAGGGTCGAAGCACATCCCAGGTGGATCACCATTTAGAGCCTTTGGATTCGTGTTACGTTATGCGGGACCGGCATTCCCAGCACAGAGCCTCAACTCGGCCTCTGCTTGGCTGTGGCCGTGTTGCGATGTGTCACCGAAACCACCGAGGACGGGGTCTTTCACTCAACTCTCTCCACGGAGCACGCCTGGGGAAGTCCGGCTGTGCGGCAAAATAGGGGAAACGAACGACTCGTACGGTGGATTCCTCGTCCCCAGGTCCTCTCTTGGAGATTCTCCGCAGAACATGAGAGATTGGGTTTTGAGGAGACGACTGGAGTTTTTACGTACGAACAATTGAGAGAATGCGGAGCGGGACCATGTCTCCGGCATTTCAACATTTGGAGAGTGAAAATTTCGGAGGGCCAAGACGGAGGATACACGGAGGGAGACCGGGAGAACCGGCGACGTGCGTCCGATTCTCAGAGAGCCAAGACGGACCTACGACACCGCGCTTCACTCTTCTCTCCGAAAAAATTTTACCGGACTGGCCGACATTTCTTGGTATCTCCTTCGGCACAAGGGCTCGAATTGTTCTCGAAGCAACGCTAGCCAGGGGTTCTAGTGGGTACGGGGATTGAGTGGTCCAGTGGGTGTGGACAAGGAGTGGTTATCTCTGGTTTAGTGCAATGAGCAGTAAGCAGACGGAGCATTACAAGGACTGGGTGGCGAGGTTTTCTTGCCTCTGTTTGTCTGTCCTGTGACTACAATGCTGGACAGCCAAGAACAGAGAGACACAGCCAGATAATGATTCCCGGCAGATGGTACGATGCATACAGTCAATATGCTCAGTCACAGATGCAAACCTTGCACCTTACGAGGTACAGTTTGCAGCATTACTCGCGCCGCGCCAGTGGTTACAGTACCTGAGCCAGAAGTGGTTACTTGAGCCACTTGCGTAAACTGCGCGCTTTGCAAGGGTCAAACACTGTCGCGACTCGCTCACTCGACCCGCGCAAATAAACATAAGGTAATAGCCGTGTTTACGGTTCCGCAATTTCACTTCTCTAGCTGCCGTCCGTCGGTCGCGCACCGAGGCTTCCAGAAAAGGCGTGCGTCGTCGTCGCACTGCAGCAAGCATCTCATGCATACAGCGAGGCTGTCGGTGGTTCGGCATCCTTGCCTACCCGGCCCTACTGCGTATCTTTCTCTGGTGGAGAGGCCTATGGAGAAAAGTGCCCCCCAGGCCCTATCTTACCTGTGATATCCGTCATCGAAACGCTTCCAGTTGGTCAAGCTTCTCTCGTATTGGCTAGATGATACCTGTGGAGTCACCCACCATCGATCTGTGATACCATGTAATTTCTAATGGGAATTTTTGTATGAGTCGAGACACACGGTCGACCCCGACTTTGTTGGGGTGTTTCAACACAAGGGATCCCAGCAATTGGTTCGTCATGTGAAGTGCGTTATAGATGCCCCAATGTATGTCCCTGCAATCTATATTTCTCACTACTAAATCTCTTGCATGTGTGCTCTGTGCTTTGTCGTTGGGTTTCCCCTCTCATGTGGGCTGCCTAATCTGGTAGTGATCTCTTGGCGGGCGCGGGAGATTGACTGTATGCACGTGTAGGTTCAGGATGGTGAGAGTATTCTTCTTGGCGATGAGTTGATCTGGATTGGTTGTGTAACAGGTTATAGACGCAGGATAGTCGAGCTGAATAGTTCAGCTCGTCTATATTCTGCTATTCTGGTATTGTCTAGCGTGGCCAGGTTGCGATAAAAATTCTCCGATGCGTTATCGCGGGTACCTTTGGAGGAGGTTTACCCATATGCTCACCTGATCACATTTGCACTGCCATTGAGTTACAACGCTCCGTTTAGATGCTCAAAGTTACTTTGGCCCGTTTAATTGGCATGTGCTTAGCTTCAAGTCGCTCGTATTCATTGCATCTCGGTCAAGATTCTGATCCAGGTGACGAATATGCCCTGTTGACTCTCAGGTGCCGGGTAGTCCAATTATCGCCCTGATTTTGGTCTTTTGTTGCATGATTCTTACATGAAGCATTCTCTCATGTCCTCTCATCCCTCGGTCCTAACAAAATCACCCCTTCGTTCGTCGAAACAACCCTGCAATCATCACCACAAAGCTCACCTCAGCCACCCTACACCACACCATCAACGAAGTCGAAATAGACATCAAACACCCTGCAGTCTCTCTCCACTCAGTCAGTCCCATTTTCACTTGGCATTATTCACAGTCTCTTACGTAGTAAGGATTCATCTAGGTTCATGCAGAGATCGACGAATCTGGGGTAATACACAATTCTCATTACTATTAATAACAAACCAATCAACTTTTCTATGAATGAATGCCCCATGAAATGAATGCTCTCTGGTATCTTGAAATCTATCGTAAACTCGTTCTGTAGTAGTCAAACCCAAGCGCCTGCAAATGATGCAAATATCAGAATATCAGACTCAGTCCATGACCACCTGCACAGGAACAGTCAGTTCCACCTTGGTATCTCCCTCCAGAACAAGTCGGGCCGTGTAAACCCTCGCGATAATGCACGAGTGAAATGTTGGGATAAACATCTTGTCCTCCGTTGGCAGCTTGAAAGGAACTTGAATGGTTGCAGTGTGAAAGATTGGCGACCCCTTATCAGACTGCTCCATGTCGACATTCTGCGTCCACTCCACGCTATGCTTTGTCTTTCGCAGAGATACAGATGCAGGATATGCAAAGTTATCGGTCTGTCCGCCTAGGTTTGGTAGACGGGTCATAGGTTGATCGCGGAACCAGGTGTGCGCTTGAATCTTGATAGAGGCTGAGGTGAACTGCGGGGGAATGACATCGGCTGCAGATGGTTCAAATGTGAGGCTGACGGGAATCGTAGATGGGCTTGCTTCGTGGCCTTCCCTGCTGAGGTGAATGGCGGAAGGCTCGGCAGCCACTGCAGAGATGCGTCCTTGGACAGCTGAAAACATATTCTTGCGGACATTCTTTGTTCGTTCGAGGGCGTACAAGTCGTCGCTCTTGGTGATGCTCAGGGGTGGCTCTTCAAAAGTCGAAGGCATCACGTTGATGGGATGAGAGCTCTCAGAAATAACCACAGGACCTTGCTTAGACTTCTTCAAAACGCAAGCCTTGATGCTGTAGCTGATGCGTGCCATTTCCGGGGCAAGATCATCCTTCTCCCAGCCACCAACAGTAGGAGGCAGACACATGTGCTTCTCCCAAACATGACCCGATTCAACCTTGTGGATGCAAGCCTGCGAAGTAAGGTGGGCGGGAATGTTAAAGTTGAAAGCAAAAGTGTAACCCTTGCCAGCCTCAAAGACGTGGTTCGCTGGGTACTCGTCATCGTCAATGGGCATCTCCAACCGGAGGAACCGATGAGTCGCCAAATGTGTAATATCGGGACCATCGCGGCGAGTCTCTCCTGATCCAACAAGAGAAATATCGACTCTTTCGAATTGCATGTTCCTGGAAGGCGAGATGGTGACGTTTCCAGAGACCTCAGAGTCGGTGGTGTAGACCTTGGAGTTGAAGTGACCATTGACAGAGATGTTGACATCGGTCTTTTTCATAGACCGGGTACGAAGAATCGATGCCAAAGCATTCGAAGCCATTCCCCAAGGGTGAGATGTGCCACCTCGCCTGATACCAATGTGGTCATACTCTGGTGGTGTCATGGGTAGCTTTGTCTGAGTCTCGACAAAGGTCGGAAGGGACTTTTCAGCGATCATGGTGACGATGATTGATGCTTTCACCGATGATACCTTGTATAATAATAGGAATGAACTTGATCAGAAAGAATGCCCAAGGCAGAAAATGAGCAACCACTCTCATCTTATAAGCACTCTTTGACTTGTCAACTTGTACGCCCTGTTGTGACGTGACCCATCACGACCCCATCGCATGGTTGACCCACGGGGATTGACAAGTTGTAGGGCGCATGGTGACATCGGACCCCCAGGAGTCATCAACCGGGAGCGAATCGCAACAAATTTGACGAGGGTGGCTTACAAGGTGAGATCTAGCTCTGTAAGCACCGTTAACCCGGCTTACTGGTAGCCCTTTTTGTCTGGGGAAAATAGCATCAAAGACCATGTTTTTTGACCCCAAATTCTCCAAGTCCTCCGCAGTCCCACTGTAAATACATGTAAATATGGGCGGGTCTTGAGTTCATGTCGTGGATCTACTACTTAATTTGTACGTAAAAGTCGGATGAGGCTCAACAGGAGATGACATTAACAGCATGCTTTGATCTTTTGGGACATGTTCCTCTAATTCAGTCGTAATATTCTCACAATTCCCCTCCGACTTCATCTTCACCTTCACTACTCCCCCAGCCTCAAACCATCGTTTAGCGCATTTGTCAGATGGTCGCTTACACAGACAGATCCGACTTCGGCAATCCTAAAGGGCGGCATTGACACCTGAGTCACCTTGACACGAATAGAACCTGTATAGAGCAAGCCACAGTTTGACTCTTTAACCCTTGGAGAAAAACCTCGTGGGGGACATGTTCCATTATTAATCCACTGAGAGCACGCCCTTCATGTCGTTGGCGCCCTTGTCCAATTTTTTTGAGGTCAAGTGTCAACGCGCCTTTTGCTCAGCTGGTCAATGCCCCACACACCAGATTGATTGATAACATGATTTTTCGGCTTGTCAATTGTGAGATGTAGAAATATTTGACGTGATGGGAGTTGTTATTGTCGTATTAATTAGGAGAGTGCTGTTGAAGACAGGGAAGATGGCGAGATCAGATCATGCAATATTGACCCTTTATTTTGTGCTACTGCTTATGACGATTTATGAAGTCTATCAAGGTGGTCAGCCAAAAGGCGCCAGAATTATGAAGATGAAGAGAATTTCTTATCTAATCTTATCTTATCGTAAAGGTTTGCCCCGCGTCAACACAAAAAATATCACCAAACTATGCCTTGAGGAATAGCAACACCAACAAATTCATCATGGCTGCGTCAGAAGACCTCAAGCCCATCCACAGCCTGGTACTTGATACCGGTCCTCTGATCAAGAACGATCCACCCGCGAATACCCTCCGCGCCAAGGCCGAACAGCTCTACACCCTCCCCTGCATCATCTCCGAAATCAAGGATGCAGCCACACGGTCCCGGGTAGAGACGACTCTACTGCCTTTCGTTACCCTTCGAACCCCCAAGCCAGAGAGTGTCAAGGTCATTCGTGAATTTGCACGAAAAACAGGAGACTTGGCTGTTTTGAGCAAACCTGATATTGAGGTTTTGGCTTTAGGGTATGAGCTGGAGATTGAGCGAAATGGAGGCGATTGGAGGTTGAGGAGCGAGCCTGGACAGAAGGGGATGAATGGAAGGCCACCAAACAAGTCGGCCGAAGGAGAAAAGGAGGAGAACAAGGAGGAGGTCAAGGAGTCTGAGGCGACACTGGAGAGCGAAGTCGAAAAGTTGAACCTCGAGCAACCCACGACCGAAGACAAGTCAGAGGAGAAGCCAGAGAGTGCGCCCGCGACCGAGTCAGAGGTTGAGAAGCAGCCAGCGACTGAGCAACAACCCGAGGCCGAAAAGCAAGACACCGAGAAGCAGCCCGAGCCAGTTGAACAACAGGCCGAGGTCGAGCAGCCAGAGACCAAGCAAGAGTCCGTCGAGCAACCAGTCGAAGACACACAACCCTCTGAAGACGATTCAGAAGCCTCTGATGACGAGGGCGGTTGGATCACACCCTCCAACCTCAAGAAAAAACAAGCCGCAACCACTGGCTCAACCCCCTCAGCCCCGGTCCAAAAGACCCTCCAAGCCGCAGTCCTAACCTCCGACTACGCCATGCAAAACGTCGCCCTCCGCATGGGTCTCAACCTCGTCGCACCCTCTCTCGCCCGCATCACCCACCTCAAGAACTGGGTCCTCCGGTGCCACGGCTGCTTCAAGATAACAAAGGACATGTCACGCCAGTTCTGCCCTTCTTGCGGACAGCCTACTCTCATGCGTGCTAGTTGCTCTACGGATCAATACGGCAACTTTACAATCCACCTCAAGAAGAACTTTCAGTGGAATAACCGTGGCAACGTCTACAGTGTTCCCAAGCCAGTCCACGGTTCTGCAAACGGTCGTCTAGCAAAGAACGCAGGAGGACAAAACAACTGGGGAAGCAATCTCATCCTATCAGAGGATCAGAAGGAGTTTACAAGGGCGTCGGATGATCAGCGTCGCCAGCGGAAGAAGGATATTATGGACCAGGATTATCTCCCTGACCTCCTGAGCGGTCACAGATCTGGCGGACATGGAAAGATTCGGGTGGGAGCAGGACGCAACGTAAACTCGAAGCGAAAGCACTAGAATTTTGAATTGAATGAATCAAGTATAAACTCGATCGCGTTTCTATCGCAGGACTCGGGGGCCGCTCTCCATTGTTTTTGTCTAGAGGCGCATTCAACTCGCACTTTTGTCCCAAACGCCGTACCGTAACGCCAT
Source organism: Fusarium sp. AF-6 (assembly GCA_003947015.1). Classification (NCBI taxonomy): domain Eukaryota; kingdom Fungi; phylum Ascomycota; class Sordariomycetes; order Hypocreales; family Nectriaceae; genus Fusarium; species Fusarium sp. AF-6. Next base: position 74,662 of record NKCJ01000038.1, read on the forward strand.
TGCCTGTGTTTATTCCTCCTCTGAAAGATTGTTAGCCCTGCGCCGCAAACTGCAATGTGGTTACTCACTCTGCTGGGTCAGGAGAAGCTCGAATCGTCGCTTGAGGGTAACGCGCTGTCGCGACCACTTGTCGTCGGGGGAGAATCGCGCAGGGTGAGCAGACTTGGTGACCTGGCCGTGGGCAACCTTCTTGAGGGTGTAAAGGCGGTTGCCGTTGGCGTCGAGGGTGTACATGAGATGCATTTTGGGCGGTTGTTTTGTGGTTGAATTGGCTGTGGTGTTGCTGTTTTGCTGGTGCAGGCTGAAAGAATTGTAGAAAATTTTGGCTTGGATCTGTGGTCACGTGCAAGGCTGAGCTCGGACCAGCGGTCAGGACGTTGCGAGGAGTCATCATAAAAAGCATCACAAATAGTATCAGAAATGCAGTTTAAATACAGTTAAAAATAAGTTAAAATGGCTGCAACTGTAATTTGACTTGAATGGAATCACATAATGTTCAAAGTTGGTTGAATTCATGAGATGGGTTCACACAATTGGTTCACATATCACGAGTATGATCAGGAACAGCAGTTCAAAGCAAAAACAATTCATTCGTACTATCGTCCAATCCAGGTCCAATCCGAGCCAATCCAAGCCTCTGATATCCAGTAAAGGGACGTAAAAAGTTGGTTATAAACAATACAAACAATAAACATGAATCAGCCTTCACTTGAGAGTAGGGCTGGCAGGCTCGCCAACTCGTGCATTCTTGGTGCCGGCCCATCCCTCCCGTTCATAGAAGCGAAAGACAAGATCATAGTCCTCGAAATCGTGGACAATACGATCAATGCGTCGGTATCCCCGGACAGGATCAACCAGACGGTTGGCTGCCCATCCCTTGGTGTCATCGTCACCCATACCGTAAGGGTTGTGAGCTTGAGCCTTGGCTTCAAACAAGGTCACGCTGAAGCGACCGGGCTTGAAAATGTTGACAACCTGCTCAATAATCTCGGTCGTGGTACGTCCACTCTGACCACCAGGGACGTTGGTCTCGAACGAGGCAAAAGAGCAGTGAGGCTCAGGGGTGACGTGAACGGTAAAGTAATGCTCAGAGTTGACCCCTTCAGCTTGAGGAGGAACAACACCGTTGGCAGAAAAACCACAAGGGCTGAAGAGGTAGGCATCAACACGCGCGTCAGGGTAGTCGGTGGTCGGGTAGACACTGGAGAGACCGCAGCTCTCCGACACGACAGTACCCAGAGCATGGCCCTCAGTAGTCAGAGCCTCGGTAGAGTCGAGCATGGGATCCTCATCCCCGTTGCAGAAGACGTCCACTTCGTCAACTGGATCAAGCCCGCCCAGACTGTTGATGGCCTGTCTGCGGGCATCCTGGGCCTCTGCAGCCAACTTGTCGCTAGCGACCGCACTCGCATGCGACAAGTAAAACTGTTTGGCATTCTCAGGATCGAGGTCCGTCATGAGGATTTCGAGCGTCTCGTCGTGATGACCGCTGGGGCCAGTACCGAAAGATGTTCCGACGGGGATCTTAGCCAGAGGAACATTGACCTCGGACTCTGGGGTCCGTGGAGGAGTCAAGGCCTGCTGGTTCGGAGACGTGAGGTACAGGTACCAATGGTCACCGTTCATCTTGCCCACCATATAGGCACTTCCACCGTCAAACATGTCGTCGAGGTACTTGACCTCCTGCTTCCAGCTGCGATGGGGTCCCTGCTGCCTGTCGGGAAACAAAAAGTTCTTGCGACTGTAAAAGACGCGGTAGGGAGTGGCAGCAGCACGGATGTCATTGACAGAGCTGGCATTATGGAACGGGAATCCATACTTGGCCGCAATGTGAAGCATGCGCTGAAGTCCCAGGAGAAGAGTCGTCGTGCCGCATGTCTTGAGAATGATCTTGTGAGGAAAGACAAACATGCTAGACTCGGACAAAAGATAGGCATCCATGTTGTCAGAGTCAAGCACAGAGAGAACCTTGCAGTTGACCATGTCGAGCATAGGGACCCAGGTATCAGCAGGGACAGCCTTTAGGCCATTGGCGGGAGCAGTTGGAGGCAGAGAAGTCGGGCTAGGGGCGAACCAGACTTCAAGAAGCTTCTCGGGGCCCTCGAAAGCATTGGTCGAGTCGAGATCGGCGGCCACATCATGGTTGATGGTCAGATGGGGAGTGGCCGAGGCCGGCGAGAAGGTACAGTTGTTGGGAACCGAAGAGGGAAACATCCTGTGGACTGGATGAACGAACTCAAGGATACCAATTGCGATTGTTCTTTGCCCAGATGGCAGAGTCCGCGGAGCACTAGCTGCCGCTCAAACAGACTATGCGGCGTCTGTTTGAGAGAGTAGGCCCACAGGTACGGGGACTTGTCAAATGCTGGCGGAGCCAGCAGCAATCGGTCGAGTTATGGATATGCTAACGTCTCTCGAGGGGACGTTAAGGAGGTCGGAAGATCGTGTGGTGGAAGTTTTGTGACGGAATGGTGAGAGGTTTTGGAATCGACTCGGTCGGATCGAATCGGATTTGGATGTCGACGATTGTCGACTGCTGTGTCTGTAGTAGGGGGTGCTATCGGGGCCTGAAGCATCGTCAGAAGAGTCATTCATCATGAACATGTTGGTCACCTACTTGGAAGGTCGCGAGAAGAGGAAGCGCAGAAGATCCGTCGGCCGCATAGAAGCCCAGAGAAGAATACCGGAGAAGTGATTTGACGGTCGATCGATTACGGCCGTCGAGTGTCTTTTGGACTAAAGATTATATGCGTTTATTCGACATTGAAGTGTTGACGTTGGTGATGGAGGTAAATGGTCGCGTGAGGTCTTGCGAAGTGCTTGACGTGGAAGAAATTGCCACGAGAGTCAAGTTGACAGAAACAAACTTGAAATCTCGATGAAAAAGACAGAGTTTTGATGTACCCAAGTCGGTGAGAGAATTTTGGGTCTGTGATCGAGGGGCTGGTGGGTTGTTTTGTGAGGAAGCAAAATTTCAAGGTGTGCTAAGGTCTCCGAGAGGCGGTGCGTAGGTGGCCAGGGTCAAGGCTCGGTAAGAGGGCGCCTGGAAGCAGCCTGCGGGAGGGTTCCCCGGGGGGAGTCCCCGGGTTCCGGGGCTTTAGAACTGGCTTCTGGTGGCTGTGGTTGGATGTTTTCAGTGGATGCTGCAGTGAATGGCTGCCGGCCTGACCATTACTGGCTGTTGTCTGGTGATGCCCAACCAGCAGGTTTTCAACCTTGCTCACCCACACTGGTCTCTTTTCGTTCAGGGCTGGACTTTCATGGCCAACTTCCACTGGCTTTCTGTGAAAATTTTGCGGGGCAGGGCCAAAATCCTTGCATTTGGCCACAATTTATTTCGTCATCTCTATTTCAGGTGCCGTCTCTATTGGCCTGAAGACTCGTTCTTGTCTCGGTGATGCTGCCGCCCGTCTTGTACCTGACGCCCGGGTTCCAGCAGAGAGGTACCGTGAACTCGTGTCTTTTCGTAGACCAAAATGTCGCGCATGCAGGTGCCCGGAACGCGCCTATGACCCCTTGATGATGTGTCCCAGAACTCGCTTGCCGAACCCGTAATATTGCTGACCTGGCGTGACAACATGCAAAGCGTGGTGCAAAACTGGCGACGGCCCGAGAAAGGGGCGTAGTTGTGGACCACCAGACCATCCTTTGCTTGGCTGCTAGGGCATGACACATTGGATCCAGCTCAGGTCTGCTCGTTGCTGGCATTGGCCCTCACCTTGTCAGTGATTGCTTCGAAAACATGGAACAGTGAGCAATCCCGGTATTTATCAACCAAGCTCTCCCCTTCCCCCCGGGGACCTGACAAGTCTTTTCCGTTGACCGTGGTCCCTGAGGGATATGTTGGTCTTGTTCCCTCCTCGACGAGTGTGATGAACTGAGCGTCCATGGGTACTGATCCTAGAAATGGAACGTTGAACTCTTCGGCCATGGATTTTCCTCCTCCCGATCCAAAGATGTCGGTGCATTCAGAGCAGTGTGGGCAGACGTAACCGCTCATGTTTTCGACGACTCCAAGGACACGGATGCCTGTCTTGGTGCAAAAGTTGAGTTCCTTGCGGACATCTGCTGTAGCAACGGCTTGAGGAGTTGTCACGACGACTGCGCCCGCGACCTGTCCTGGTCTGGCATCTCTCTGGAGTGTCTCGGCTAGTGAAATGTGTTCGTCGCTTGTTCCGGGCGGTGTGTCAATCAGTAGGTAGTCTGTCTCGTCCCAGAGCACGTCCTTGAGGAATTGTCGGATCATGGCTGTCTTCTTTGGACCTCTCCAGACAACAGCATCGCCCCTCTTTGGGAGTAGAAACCCTAGACTCATTGCATGGAGACTGCCTAGACCTTTAGACTCGTCTGCTTCGTGCACGAGCACTGGAGCCCATCCACCCGGGACCTGAGTGACCTTGGATGTTTCGATGGAGAGCATGCGGGGAATGGAAGGTCCTGTGAGATCAACATCGAGGATACCGACAGAGTGACCAGAAGAAGCGAGAGATAGAGCAAGCTGTGTAGTGACAGAAGACTTGCCGACTCCGCCCTTGCCCGAGAGGACCTAACCAGTCAGCGAAATACGCAGGTATAGGGTAAAGACGCACCAGGACGATATTTTTGACCTTGTCGAGGCTCATGATGATGTTTGAGGCAGACAAACGACAGAGACGGCAGAGTCGCGATGCTGAGTCGAGATTTGATGGTGTTGATTAGAAAGCTGCTTCTTTACTAAGCCTCGGGATGGATTGGCCGATCGGAGTACGGTGCGAATTCGGAGAGTGAGGGGGAGGGGTAACTCACGATGTCATAGTGGATGCAGGTACGGAACACAGTGTGTGCACACAGTACAGCATAAAATGTTTTAATATGCATGTATTATCATGTCGGTTTATGTTTATGCGTACACGAACTCTTGCATGGATGTTTGTTTATTGACTGGGATCCATGATATTAAGAGTTACATTTGCTTATCTGCATAGCATCCCATAATCTCGTCTCGCTGCATAAGCTAACCTAATGTCATAGCTCACGGTATCACCGACGTCGTGCTTCACATCAGCCTCAGAACTCAGCCTGTCGCAAATCGCAATGCAATTATTTACTAGGGTATCCGTATACTATGGGTATCTATCTAAAAGCACTTTTCCGTTACCGACCAGTCCCAAGCATGCCCGACCTCGGAGTGCCTCCATCCAGGGTTTGTGTTATCCGCCGCCATGCCATCCGCCATGCCATCCGCCGTCCAGTGATGCCCCCAAAGAGATGAAAGAATACAAGAATGAAGGGAAACGCTGACTAAGGAAATGTCCATCTGACGAGTGCCCTTGGGCGATACAAAATACATGTGAACAGTAAAAGAAATGCAGAGTGCCACCTGTGCCTCTCCAGCCTTGGCTGTACGCTTTGCTGGGCTCGGCTTGGTCACGTCACGACTCATCGTGACTGTCTGTAGTATGCCTGACGAGCACAAGGTACGACGAGTAAGCTCGGATCCTCTCTCAGTCTAGGCTGTGCTGTGGTAACGCCACGAGTCGGTAGTTGTGTGGTAGTGTTGTCAATCTGTTGTGACGCTGAAGGATTCTAGGGGGTTGCCTTTCGGCAGCTCGGGGCCACCGAGGGTGCAACTGTAGCAGGAGAATCCATCAAGAACTGCACAGACTCTCGCTTGCAGATAATGATGGGTCGCTTCTCGGCACAGTAACCAAGAAGCTGTGCGTGCTCTGGGAGAGTCTCGGGAACAGCGTTGATGAAGCGGATGATTGGGCCTCCGTCAAACGTGAGCCCAACTACTTCTCCCTTGTAGTCATTGTCCGAGTCAGACTCTTCATCGGGGTTGACCGAAATGGTGTTACTGTCTGTGTTAGTGAAGCCTTGTATTGAGTGAGATCAGGGTGCTTACGCTTGACTCATGGGAGGACCAATGTCAAAGTCCATCTTGTTGCGCTGAAGCTTCTTCTTAACACGCTTCTTTGTGCAATCGTGGAACAGGTGAAGGACACCGGCGATGACAAGCACGGGTGTGCCGAGAGCAAGAGCCCATGGTCTGGATGGAGGTTAGTCTGGGGATATCGAGGAGGGCTGGGAGGATTAAGAACTTACGGATGACGTCGGCCTCGAAGCGAGTGAGCAAGGGCAAGGATGATGCCCATCATGGCGATAAGAGATCCAACTTGGATCATTGTCCAAGTGGACCAGTAGAGGGAGATGAGATCTTCTCCATCACAGAACTGAAGAGCCAAGATGGAGTATGCTTCCATGACGACAATGACGGTAGAGACCGAGACACAGCCAAGACACATGAAAATAGATTGTCGTAGACGTTTCGTTCGAAGTCCGGGGTTATGTGCAAGCTTCTCAAGAGCTGCTTGACCTCTGTTACTTGTTAGAAAGATACAAACAATCAAACACACAAGCCATACATACCTGATGTAGGTCCATGATGCCACAAACAACACCAAAAGATTGGACACAAACATGACCCAGTAAATAATCTTGAACTGCCATCTCACCATGTGCGAAGCGAACTGAGCATACTTCTCGCACAACTCCTGGTTAGGAGCCTCTCGTGTGAATAGGGAAGACATGGTTAATCGAGGATGAGTTGGGATGATGCTCTGGCTAAACGGTCTGGACCGCATAGGGCGCATCCCCAGATCTAAATAGTTGGCGAGATGAAAGACATGGGGGGGCAGTGCAGAAGAAACTACAGTGATTCCCTTGTGCCATCCATGGGCGTACAGACCCCCGCTAGACGACACGCAATTGCCGGGAGCATATGTCGTCGCCAAGAGCCCAAGACGACGATCACCCTTGCGGTTTCGTCCTTGGGCTCAGGGAGAAAGTGGAACTTGGCGCTGATTGTGTGTCTTGATTGTTCAGAACTTGACCACGGTGAGCTCTCGCATCCCGGTTCGGCCCCGGCAGCTCACCGCAGCCGGAAGAGGTTCCCGTCCGTAAATGAGGCTCTGTGCTTTTTTGTACCAGGGTGGAAGTTGGGCAATGATAGTTGAGATTCCATCGGGCTTCGACCACGAGGGGCTAGCAAGGTTATGATTGGTCTCGTGCCTGGGCTCAAGGAGGTCTGAGATCTGAGATTGTGTGGTTGCACGAGAGATCGGGCACCAGTCAATCTCGCAGTTCCGCTAAGCTTTGTTTGCGCCAAGGATGACTGCCGGGGGTGCCCTTGCGCCAAGATAAGAGGCGATATTGCCAGTCGTACCTATTGAGGCAGTGAAGAGAGGGTGAGACGCACGGGAGACCAGATACGGTGCCGTGCCAAGCCGGGGAACAGCTTATCCCCTGTCAAATCTCGGCCGGGGGGCTCTGGTCAGATCCGTTAAGGAGTCGTCCCAGGCGTTCGGTTAAGCCCAGTAATTAAACCATGCCCATGGGTCAAAGTGCAAGGACGTTTTAAGGGCTTGCAAAAAAACGACAGAAAATTCTGTACCCTGAACAAAAACACTGTTGATCGAACCATGGGCATGGCTACACGGGCCGTTGGGCAGAATTTGTGCACTCCCGACCTGTCGGCTTCCCTGCATGCGGCATGTGGTAGGACAAGGATAGGATTCGGTCTCCGGAGGCCGCCAAGAGACGGATTGTGACTGTGTTTGCTCTTTTGCAGTGAGACAAGACGATTGCACAAAAGCATGCATGCATACAGTCAGTATACAGTACAGTATCTCGCTGATCAGCCAAGACTCAAGCCTCACCCGCAGGTGGATCTCGGTACTTGGCCGCCAACAAAGCTGAGTGATCTGCAGCCTTATACACTCTGTTTTCTACTGGCTCACTGACTCGATCCTTCTGCTAAGCCCCTCGATTACGACTCACCGCGTTCTGTTTCATTGACCTCATCTTGGCTTGACTCAACGTTGAATCAACTCTTATCGCCAAGCTCTACTCACAGGAATGTACAACCTGACGCGTCATTGGTTGAAGCGAAGGATCACAGATACAAAACGGAAGCTCCAGGCTAGCTGCATCCTCTGCCAAGCGACGGGTTGGACGGCGCGGACCTCAAGTTAAGCCTATTTACAACCTTAATGGCTGTATCACCGACGGCTTCACGGAGTGTTTCGGTCAACTTCTTGCAAAAATTCGCAAGCTCTACGTCATTCTGTGGATAGTAGTCGACAAACCCCCAGTCTTATCGTGATCGTCGCTAGATCCATTATTTCATGGGGAATTCCCCAGCCAAGCCTCGTAAAATAGGGTCTGTAGAGTTGTCGATCGATGGATAGACAAAACTGATAGCGTCAGTATTGGTCGAAATTGGTTGAGGTGGCTGTGTTAGGGAGAGATGAATCACACGCGTCGTCTGAGACAGTTGACAAGAGCAATGATTAAGCTTATCTTGACCGCCAGGAGATCCAATCACCGAAGGTCGATCCCCATGTGCGTTTTGTCTATCACTCGTAGTACGGGGTGCGGACGTGATAACGTCATCTGGAGTTCGAGTCACGGTCAAAGGATCTGCTGGTATCCGTATGACGCGCAATTCGGGTTCCACTGACGGATAGGGTCTCGGTTGCGAGTTTGAGTAATCTGTTCAGTTGCCGAATCTGTCTGGGGATGCGATCGAGGAGATCGTGGAGGATGTGGATAAACATGGAGGAGAGGAGAGGAGGCTGTGGAGGAGATGGAGACGGAGAGGCGGGATCCGGAGGCGGGAGTTGGTCAAGTACCGAGCCAACAAGGTGTCCACTGTTATTGAAATTTCATTCCACCTCACAGTTCATCTGGTCTAGGTTAGTTGAGCATGCCACTGAGAGACGGGTCTCACTGTTGGCTGCAATCACTGGCTGCATTCACTTGCTGCACTCGCTGTTGGCTGCATCTTCTTACCCTACATGCATTGACATGTGGCTTGAGACAAGAGCTCTCGAACACAAACACTGTGAAGGAACAGGTGCTAAATGCATGCATCATGGTTCGCTGCTCTTATCCATCGAGTCATTGACCGTCTTTTCGTCAGCTGACCAGAAACGTTGGCTAGATAATCAAGCTGAAAAGCTTCTGGCCACTTGTTATTCCTAAAGCTTTTGTCAGTTATCAACTTGGTCATCACAGGCCTGGAATGGTCTTTAAATTATTTAAAGCCCAATAATGGGTCCTGAGGCCATTGAGGCCCAAGGGGCGCAAAATCGATCAAGAGAAATCCCCCAAAAAAATCATTCAAGATAAGCTCATCTATTTATCAAATGCCAAAATTGAGGCCAGTCTGACATGTCATCGTGAAAAGAGAAAACTAATTGACATGTGAAAGAAAACAAAAGCTCATGCAAGCCGAGTTTTGCTATGAAACCAAACCAAAATCCACCACTCACGCTGACGCGTCGACCCCCGGCTAGCTCTCTTCCGGTTTTAGCTGGTCGGGGAGTTGAGAACCCGAGGGTCCATTCATCCGTCCGGACCAATTGACATCCCGGTAGATTCATTCGATAGGCTGGCGGCTGAACGTTGCACCGGCGGTTTGACCAAGGTTTGTGGCTGAGTAGGCGAAACGTTGAAGCCTCCGTGTTAGGAATCAGATAAAAGCGATGAGATGGACGATGGAGAATTTTAGTAAAGACAAACACCAAACATGGAGCTACTGAAAACCAAGAGAACCGCTCACGAGGCAGACAAGTCAATATCCTCTCGGTTTATTGACCTCGTCAAGGTAAGATCCATGTTCATTTGCACGACCCCAACTAACAAATTAGTTCCTATCAACCCTCAAATCAGATCTAGATCTCGCAAATGTTACTGCTCCGCCTTTCTTCTTGGCCCCATCTTCAGTTGTCGAAAACCCCGGCAGCTGGGCCCAACGCCCATCAATATTTACAGCTGCTGCAGTTGAGTCAGATCCAGCTAGGCGCAGTTTGTCTGTGCTGCAAATGTTCCTTGCTGGTCTGAGGAATCAACTCTACGTCGGAGGTGCTCCAAATGTTAGCATCAAGAAACCCCTGAATGCATTCCTTGGAGAGTTGTTTCTTGCATCATGGACCGATTCAGAGAGTACGACTAGGCTGGTTGTCGAGCAGGTCAGCCATCATCCACCGATTACAGCAATGCACATTGCTAGCAAGGAACATGGCATAAGAGCAGATGGATACGGAAGGGTGGAAATGACTTTCAACGGCAACATCAATATTCGACAGATTGGTCACGCGATAATTCATATCGACAAATTTGACGAGGACTACTTGGTACCGTTGCCAAACGTACTTGTCCGTGGCTTTCTGTCGGCTTGTCTTTATCCTGAAATCATCGGTACATACAGCATTGTTTCGAGTTCTGGATACGTGTCGGAAATCAACTTTTCTGGCACAGGTTTCTTTCGAGGAAAGAGAAATTATTTCGAGGCACGAGTCTATCACAAAGACGAGCCCAAGAAGTCATGTTTCAAGTTGTCTGGAATCTGGAGTGACGGTTGGAAGATAACTGATGGCGATGGAAAAGTCTTGGAGATCTACGACGCTTCAACTGTCCCGGTACCGATCAGCATCGATCCTCTTGATGAACAAGACCACCGAGAGTCTAGAAACGCATGGAAAGATGTCATATCAGCTCTTGAAAAAGGAAACTATCGAGCAGCTTCTGCAGCAAAGAATGACATTGAGGAAACACAACGACAAAAGAGAAGAGAAGAGCAGAAGGCAGGAAAGACATGGAAACCTTTGCTGTTCAGCAGCATCCCCGGAGACGAACATCACGTCTTCCACCGTCTGGCAGAAGGCACAAATTGGCAACTACTAGCCGAACAAACTAAAGGTGTATGGAAGATCGACGAACCGGGGAATGGCTTGGCAGATGTAGTCGAGGAACGAGTTAGATAAGGTTGCCCGGCCATTAGTTAGGCCTCTATAATGACTATACGAATGAAATGCTCCGCAACTCAAGTCCCATGACTCGCAACGTAGGCCAGCTCAGCTACTTTCTTGGCAGCAATTTCCCTTCCCTCCCCACCGGCATGGATCTTTTTAGCTAGTTTCTTGGCCTTTTCCCGCATAGATAAGCTTGCTTCTCCGCCGTCAAGGACCTTGAGTAGGGATTGACTTAAGTGATCGACAGTCCAGTCGGGGTTGGTTCCTCGGCATGCCCAGACTCCGACCCCGATGTTTTCAGCTAGGGCTGCGTATCCGTATAGATCGGCCCACAGGGGGATGATGATGTGAGGAACTCCGGCACTGTGGGGGTTAGTATAGGTTGCTACTGGGGGCTTAGACATACTAGATGGCTTCGTTGTAGCAGTTGGCTCCTCCGTGATGGACTGAGGCAGCAATATATCCTGAGGTAAGAAGAGATGTTGGATCAACCGTGAGCCACTTTTCCATCTTGAGTCGACCACTGTCAATGTGAGGCTTCAGGTGCGCAAAGACGTCATCCGAGTAGTTTCCGTGCTTTTTGATCTTCCATAGTACCTGCACATCAGTCTTGTTGAGCAGGGTTGCGAGGGCCTGACCCATGATGGAAGCCTGTGTCTCCGACCACTGCTGACGTTAGAATAGTCTGCCCGTGGGGGATCTGCTTACAGAAACTGAGCTTCCGAGGTTGACCAATAGAGTTGGTGCTTTCTTCAGCCACTCAACCAACTTGGGATCCTGCTCCTCGGCTGAGGCAGCTGAAACTACGATTGGTCCAGCAATAGTGACATTGGGCGGAATATAATCGACCGGGATAGTAGCCCCCTCTGTCGTCATGCTGATCCAAGGTGCATCTTGTCGATAAATCGAAAAGAAGTTGATAGGATCCTTGAGACCTTTTTCTCGGAGAATCTTTCGCTTGGCACTGAGACCAGGAGTCAAGACGACACTGTAGATGAATCTCATGTTGAGATAGATGTTCTCAGCAAGGTTCCTCCAAGGAACAGGGAAATCAAAGCCTGATGACGTGCTGCAACAGTTAGCAGGGCAAACGGGGTAATGCGAGTTACTCACGCTGGATATTTCCAAAACATGCTACCATAAGGTTGATCTCCAAGGAAGTTGTCGACAACTGAATTGGGACTGATGATGACATGCAGACGGTTCAAGTCACGAGCCGCATCAATACCAGGTCGAAACAGAGTATCTAGAACGACAACCGCAGGATCAACATTTTTAATGATGGCTTGCAACTCTTGATAGATTGAGAAATGATCCTCTGCCGACCAAGGTGAGATAAACTGTTGCATATCCTCGCATAAATGATCAATGCCAGCCATACCCGGCGGGTGAGGGATGTTGTCAATTGACTTGCCAGCCTGATATAGCGAGTCGGCGTACGAGGGTCCACCAAGCTTGTGAAACACGACATCTCGAGACCCAGGATTGTGTTTACGTGCAAAATGCGAGATCCTCTCTAGCTTACTCTCAATCCCGGAGAAGGAAGCAAAATGAACCTCGATATCTGGGTATTTCTCAAGCAAAGCTGACGCGGTAGCGATATGCACGTTGGATAATCCATGTTCCTCGTTAACCAGAAACAAAGCCGTCTTGTTCTGGCCTTGAATGGGAGTCGGACGCTGCGGAGAGTCCTGAGCAAAGAGTAGAGCCAACGCTGCGATCAGCAACGAGCCCAGAAGAAGCCGTTTGAACATCTTTGATGGAATTATGATTGAGGGAATTTTTGAAAAAGATCACAGACCGCAGGCAAGCTTTTGGAAATGAAGGGAAAGTCAAATTAGATTAGTCAATGGGGGGGTTTGTTTGGTTGTAACGCTACAGGGGTTCGTGATTGTTTGGGTTACACTTTTTCCCGGGCCTACCGTGGGTTTTCCTTATCTGGAAGTTTACGAGGGGGATCAAGGGCTAGTCCTGTGCCATGTCCGGTTTTACCGATGGAACGGCGGTGGAAGCGAATGGCAGGCATCATAAAACCACAGACTCTCGGGAGTCTCGGCCAACTTGGTGGAGCAGTGATTAACGTCACACACTAGAAATCCCATCCTGATGGAAGGACGAGCATGGTTTTGGAGAGGGTATAAAGAGTCACCAAAGTCGCGTAGGAGATGGGTCAAACAATTATTCAGTTTCACTGGGACTTTTGGAGGCGGATGACTGATTAATTGGTATTACAGAGTGCATTGTAGCTGAGTAACGAGCCCATACTGGTTTACAGTTGGATCAAATTGATAGGATTTGTTCAATAACGGTTGCCAGGGTCTCTGAGCCAATGACCTCTTGGTAAAGGATTTCACAGGGCCTGGCTTTATCTGGCCTTCGCTTAATTGACCCCAGTTAGAAAATCTGTCCATTCGGTTCTGATTCAGGGGGCGATAAAGTATCATGTGTTCAAAAATTGTTTGGATGGAGGAATCCATGGTCAAGTCAGTGAATAGTTCGACAAAGGCTATCATGCTAACAAGCCCCATTTTTAAACTCCCTCTCCCTGTGCCGCCCCAAAGAACTGCGAAGACCAAGCCATGGAATCAATAAGCTCAGCGGGCCAATTTTGTGGCGTTGGAGTTTGTTCTAATCCCAAGTCTCCTTCCAAACCGACAAATTCCAGGGTAGGCATCTGAGCAGGCAATTGAATGGCATTACTAGACTGCAACGCTTGTGTGATCTCCGGTTGGAGTTGCTTGCTGTGTTCTTGAATGTGTTAGTGAGGAACTGACTTGTAGAAAATACTCACTCTTCCATTCAAAGCCACATTGCTTCAACCCTTTGATCATATCCCTTGCCACTCTTGCACTCTTTGAGTTGACGCTGAGTGCTTCAAACATTTTGAGACAAGTTTCAGCATCATCTCGTAGACCTTCGCTGTCAAACACGCTGTGGTCGTCAATAGGGGGTTGAACAAAGATGCTTGAAACAAGCAGAATGGAGCCAGCGCATATGAGGCAAGAAATCATCTGCCACCAGGGGAACTCGTGGACCAAGTCCTTTTCGTCAGATACGTGATGTAAAAGACGAGCCGTTTCTCTTGCTTCACTGGCGCATGTCTTTTCGAAGAGGGTCAATAGCGGCCAGTCCAGCGCCACAGAAGAGTCGTCTAGTTGTCTCAAGAGAGGGTAGCAGAGGTATGGTCGGTGAATGAGTGCGCGAAGATGGTGATATTTAACGGCAAGCATGTTTCGCTGGGTGTGTTAGCATGCGTAGAAAACAGTGACCTCAACTTACCTGTCGTCTGAATGCAACACTGGGATCAAATGCATGTCCAAGATCGAATCGAAGCTTTCGGGGGAGATTCATCTTCCACTCAACGAGCTGTCGGTCTAGAACCTGCGTACATATCATCGTCTCAGCTGTCGGCCTCTCGTGGGCCGGTCCATAGATGTCGCTTAGTACACGGCCAACAATGCGAGAGAATTCAATGACTGCAACAAAGTAGTCACCAGTCGATGGCCCTTCAACGGGCTCAATGATGTTTGAAGTCCAGTCAATCTCGTTGTCCCCTCGTCGGGACGGCATGGGCACACTGCAATCTTCGTCGTGTATGGCTGGTGGACGTCCAAGCTGGAGAGATAGCAGTCGATCAAGAACATAGATAGAATACCATATTCTTCGCCGTCTCTCTAACTCGACAGGTCCACGAGGTCTTGAAGTCTTGGACTCAACGTGCAGCCCAATACTCTGGGCTATCCGGACTGCTTGACCCAATGCAATCCAGCAACTATAGCCGTTAGACATGTTTCATTGCTGGCAAAGAACTTACCTGTCTGTCTTGCAAATGGCAAGAAAGTAGAAGCACTGCACAAGCAGCAATGTGACTTGGTTGATCGAATGATGCTTCCCAGAGTGAATGACAGCGCATCGGAAGTACTGTTCGTGGCTTGTGCTTGAATCTCGGCCTGGAAACGAGTTGTAATATGAGCCAATGGCACAAATTACGTCTAAAACGTCAGTAAGCCCGGGATATGAGAATGGTACTCACACAAGATAGCCAGGTCTGTAGAATTGTGATGCGTCTCACTCAAAGACCCCTGAAACCCACCCCAAGTCTCCATAAACAAAGACTTGGGAATAAAAGGATACGCCAGATGAATCGTCTCAAAGTAAACCTCACATAATCTTCTCGCCTCATCTGGCTCAGGCAGAGCAGTCGGTCTACTCTTGCCAACCGATACTTCACCCTCCTGCTCGTAACTGTCAAAGTCTTGCTCGACGCCTGGACTTGTCTGCAAGAAACGCTTGACCAGGTTAAAGAAATGAACGTCGCTCACTTCTCCAAGATACCGATGCTGGTTTGGGTCTGAGAGTTGTGTGGAGGGACCGGCATCGATGTCTGTGAATCCATCTAGAGCTCGCCTTGCTCGTTCTTTGAGCTCTAGAGACTCCTTGATATGGCATTCTTTCTGAGGAGAAACAGAGAGAAGCCTATCAACAAGTCCTTCGTAGTGATCAATGGTGTCTCGAAGCTCTTCAATATCGAGGTTAAGAGCATCGCGCTTCTCGGTGTTTGGACTCCAAGACTTGCCCTTTGCATAGGAACATGTGAAGCCATAGCCCAAACACCGGCCACACTCGGGTCTCTTGCCGTCGCACTAACAAGTTAGCTACTGTTTGGATTGCATGTGTAAGACTCACCTTGGATTTCATTGCCCGACACGTCTGGCAAGCTTGTGCCACGCGTCTTCTCTTGAAAATGAGTCCCTCTCCCGAGATACCCGCCATGTTTGCTTGTTCAATTGCTACAATGACGAACAAAGATGGAGAAACGGCAGAGGACAGGGATCTTGAAAGTTGATATTGGCAAACAAGGTTGTGACGTATCTCCACTCCGTATCCGAGTTATCCGGGAGATCCGGGTTACCCGTAGGGGCAGCCAATAGACACCAGTAGATGAGCTGGGAGAAACCTTGCAGCAGCAATAAGATTTTGTGCCGCCGCCAGTTTATTTCACATGCTCAGCCCATTATAGAGTGAGGCTATGCAAAATAGGCCTGAAGAACGGCTGGAACCGACTCACTGGTGGTGGCTTAAGCCAAGTGAGGGGTCTGGGAGCCAGGCTGAGTTTGGGTTCATGGTTCTTTGTTCCAGACCACGGTTGATAGTGTGACTGATCGGAAGGTTGCTGCCGTAGAAATCGAGAGCCAATAGAGAGAGTCTCAAACATAGCCAACTGAAGCAAAGCGTTGTGTTTACGCTTAGAAAATACTTTTTAAACGTTGACAACACGCCACCAAACACCCATCATCTCCGTGAGCAAGTAGTCAATCCTGTGAGGCAAACTGGCTGTAAACCTTGGTCTTGTGCGTCAGTGTGATTACGCGTGCGGCGGATTGTTGCTGAACAACATAGCGGACGTTCGAAACGGCACATTCAATTGTTGATGATATTGTTTTCATAGCAGCCAACAAACCACTCCTCTTCTGGCTGCTGCCACCCACTCCATCTTTACAATCAGAATGACCTCCGTTTGGCACCTTTGCCAATAATAGACGGCGAGCGTGATTGCATGCTATCAGATGTCATTTTGATCCAGAAGAAAAAGATCAAACACTCAAACACGAATATATCACAAACACCATGCTCAACAATCTCTCTGGATCATTTCTGCGGCACTGTTGGTTACACAAGCCATATGACCGTCTATAAAAGGAGCTCCAACGGCGAGAGGTTGAATGGACTCTCCTCTTGCACATACATGTTCATACACATCTTTGGTGATCATCCCGAACATGGCGACTCTCGACTCCCTCAAGCAGGCCCTTCGGAAGAAGGCGACTGCAACGTCGTCTACTACTCAACCGCTATCCGACACTCAATACTTTTATGGCCTCAACGTCATGACCCAAGGCTCAACCGTCTATGAAGACTTTATCGTCCCCCAGTTGACCCTTCTGCTAGCTCCTCTCGTCAACTCGGAATCTCTTCTCTCGGTCCTCGAAATCGGCCCCGGCCCCAAGAGCGTCCTTGGATATCTACCTGACCATCTTCGCAACAAGGTTGGGAGATACTCTGTATTCGAGCCCAACGAACTCTTCGCTCCCCTTTTGGAAGACTGGTTTACCAGGTCTCTGCCTCGCCTGGAGAAGCCCCCGGACATTTCTCTAATTGACTTCCATCTGAGCAATGAGATCCGCGATATGGGAAAGTTTGATCTCATTCTATTCTGTCATAGCATGTACGGCACGACCCCCAAGCGTGACTACATCAAACACTGTGCTCCGACTACTCTGTGAAGCTGGGACTCGTATTGAGGACATTAGCGTCATGGTTGTGGCCGAGTTTCCCTTTCATGGTGGTCGAGGGTTTTTGCAGGAAAAAGGTTTTGGAAGAGTCAACATCCAGAGTCTTCTGGTCTTTGACGGTAAGTAGGAGAGGAGATTGATGGATGGATTTGTGAGCATCTTTGGTATGGTCTTTGACCTTGAACTTGTTGTTGGAACCTTTGACTCCATCATAGAGTCTTGCGATAAGGCGTGTATCGTAGCCTCAGTAGCATGAATAAAACGGCCGGTTTAGAGCAAAGACCTTATCGGCGCATCTCTGTAGAATTGCAATGTGAACCAGCGACAAGTGCTGCTCAAGTCACGTTTCCATCAAGAAACCAGCCCAATGACATCTCTTATCCATGCAGGTAAAAGCCACTGATATCTAGACTAGACTACCGGCCGATGAACCAATCATTTCCAGAGCAACACACTTATCAAGACGGTGGTCATCCCCGCACAAGCACTACCTCTAAGGGGATGTTATCCGCGCCACCACTGAAATACTATCCGTACAAGGTAATTATACCCTTATCTTGACATGTCTCCGAGTTATAATTAGAGTGTCAAGTCTCTCCCTGTTCACTGATCAACAACAACAATGGGTCGCTACAACCTTGAATATCCCAAAGATTCCACCAATACCATTAAACGGTACAAGGTTCATGGAGTCTATGAACTTGAAAATGTTCATCGAATCGTTAATTCATGTCCTATTCTTCACATCTCGTTCAACTCGCCCTCTCAACCTTTCCCGGTTGTGCTCCCGATGATTGGGCAGATGGGCTCGTTTGAACGTCCCAGTGCAGACCTCAGCGATCCCCTAGACCTCTACCTTCATGGTTATGTCTCTTCGCGAATCATGAATCTGTCTCAGACTACCGTTGTTGATGGTCAAGAGCATCAGGGAATGCCGGTGTGCGTTGCGGCATCTCACATTGATGGGCTTGTCTTGACACTCGCGAGCTATTCTCACAACTATAACTATCGCTCAGCGGTCCTTTTCGGTTATGCAAGCATTGTAAAGGACGAGAAAGAAAAATTGTACGCAATGGAACTCATCACCAACAGTGTTGTCCCTGATCGATGGAGACACACTCGTCTACCTCCCTTGCCAGCCGAAATGCAGAGTACCAACATTCTCAAGGTGCGAATTGCTTCAGCTAGCGCCAAGATTAGTGCCGGAGGTGCGACGGATGACAAGAGCGACTTGAGTAATGAAGAACTGGTCAATTCGACGTGGACGGGTGTGTTGCCAATCACTCAAACGTTTGGGGAGCCAGTACCAAGCCCATACAACAAGGCCAAGCTGCCAGAGTACATTGACGAATTCACAAAGGACTCTAATGATGAGAAACAGAAGATATCTCTTGATGCGGCGCAAGGAGAGCGAAGGGCACTGTAGTTAATGTTAAGCAATTGTTCATGAATTGATACCATTTGAGCGAATCTGGCTCTGATAAATGAAACCCCACACCGTTGACCGGTACGGAAAAACTCCCCCCGAACTCTTATGCCCCACGTCCTCATCGTGGCCACAGCCAACCTTCAACATCGTGATACCCCGCGACAGCTCAGTCGCAACAAACGCCATGGTTCTTCAAGATCTCGGCCGTCGCATCAATGCGGCGGTCAATAACTTGACGCGCGAGCAGAATCTCGACGAAAAGGCATGTCTCGTGACTCACGCTCTGTCTCCTCTCCCGGCTAACCTTTCTAGGCCTTTGATGCTATGCTCAAGGAGATTTGCGCCGCCCTCCTCGAAGCCGACGTCAACGTGCGACTCGTTGGACAACTCCGAAAATCGATTCGATCAACCGTAAACTTCAAGGAATTACCCCCCGCCGTCAACAAGAAGCGCCTCATCCAGAAAGCCGTCTTTGATGAACTCGTCAAGCTCGTCGATCCCCACGCCGACTCGTTCCGACCGAAGAAGGGCAAGAGCAGTGTCATCATGTTTGTTGGTCTGCAGGGTGCCGGAAAAACTACGACGTGTACAAAGTTGGCCAGGCATTACCAGTCCAGAGGCTTCAAGTCTTGTCTGGTTTGCGCTGATACGTTCCGAGCCGGTGCCTTTGATCAGTTGAAGCAGAACGCTACCAAGGCCAAGATTCCATACTATGGTTCTCTCACAGAGACGGATCCTGCTGTGGTTGCGCGTGCTGGTGTTGAGCAGTTCAAGAAGGATAGATTCGAGGTTATTATTGTTGATACCTCGGGTCGCCATCGTCAAGAGTCTGCCCTGTTCCAGGAGATGATTGACATTCAGAACGCCATTCAGCCAGACGAGACTATCATGGTTCTTGATGCTTCTATTGGTCAACAGGCCGAGTCGCAAGCCAAGGCTTTCAAGGAGGCAGCCGACTTTGGAGCTATCATCATCACAAAGACGGATGGTCACGCACATGGTGGTGGTGCTATCTCTGCGGTCGCAGCTACACATACTCCAATTGTCTTTATCGGTACTGGTGAACACATGCTGGATCTCGAGCGATTTGCTCCTCAGCAATTTGTTCAGAAGCTACTGGGCATGGGCGATATGGCTGGTTTGATGGAACACGTCCAGAGTCTGAACCTCAACCAAAAAGACACCATCAAGCACATTCAAGAGGGTATCTTTACGGTACGCGATCTCCGAGACCAACTATCCAACATTATGAAGATGGGACCTCTATCCAAGATGGCTGGCATGATTCCTGGCATGAGCAACATGATGCAAGGCATGGACGACGAAGAGGGAGGAGCCAAACTCAAGCGCATGATCTACATTTGCGACTCAATGACAGACAAGGAGCTTGACTCTGACGGCAAGATCCTGATTGATCAACCGACTCGAATGACACGAATCGCGCGAGGTTCAGGTACATCAGTACGCGAGGTTGAGGATCTCCTCACCCAACAGCGAATGATGGCTGGTATGGCCAAGAAGATGGGTGGAAACATGAAGAACATGCAGAGAGCACAGCAGGCAATGGGAGGTGGAAACAAGGCACAACAGCTAGCCGCGATGCAGAAGCGACTTCAGAGCATGGGAGGTGCTGGTGGTGCCGGAGGTATGCCCGATATGGGTAGCTTGATGAGGATGCTAGGAGGCGGAGCAGGTGGAGGAGGTGGTATGCCTGGAGGCATGGACATGCAAGCTATGATGCGACAGATGGGTATGGGAGGTGGTATGCCTGGTATGCCTGGTGGAGGAGGAGGAGGTCGTGGTAGGCGATGAATATAACTATGATCGACGGCGTTTACTGCATGGACTGGCGTTGGGGAGAATGCCGGCGTGGCTTAGATACCGCGAATACACGGTCGTTTCGGATCTTACTGCGGAGCACAGTAGTGATCCTTCATCTCAGCCCTGTCAACTGTCTCCATATTTTGTTGATTGGCGAGCAGTCCAATCATAACCCCTGCCTTGTTGACCCTGAGATGGCGATGTTATCCACTAACAGAGAAGCCTTGTTGATAGCAATGGATTGGGTGTAGGGAATGTGTGTATATAAACCAAGTTTTGTCTGGACTTGTGTCTCAATCAACTCATCATAATCTCTTGTCTTTACCTCTTGTTTATCATTTGTCATTTTCTTCTGTCTTGTTCTTCAGCATGAAGCTTACCTCTGCTCTCCTTGCTGGCCTGGCCACGGCTTCAGCTGAACCTCTCACCAATGTTGCGCGATCTGCCAAACCCATCAAAGTAAAACTCAACAATTGGTGGAACGGTACCGATTACCAGTGGTACGGAAAGATATCTGTCGGTAGTCCCGAGCAAGAATTGTAAGTCTGCCGGGTGTTCACCATGTCCTTCTCTGACAAGTCAGCAACCTCCTCTTCAATACCGGCTCTACAGACCTCGTCCTGCCGAAGAAAGGATGCACCTCGTGCAGCAACTACACCACTTATGATTCTTCCAAGTCTTCCACATACTCTAAAGAACCCAATTACTCGTTCGAAGCCAGCTATGGTACTGCAGGCAACGCAGAGCCTCTGGCCAAGCCTGTCACCATGCAAGGTCGGATCGTCACAGACGTGGTAACTATTGGCGACGCCATAGCTGAGAACCAGACCTTTTTCCTCAGTGACGATTACCCCAAAGAGCTTGGAGAGAACCCTCTCGGCCCCAACATTGACGGCATCTTTGGTCTCGGTCCTCCAGGAGCATCTGTGTTTAACCACGAGTTCAACAAGACCTTTACGACTACTTTCTGGAACCTCGTCAAGTCTGGTCAACTTTCACCAGTATATTCGCTGTTTCTCAACTCTGGAAGTGATTCAACCCCTGGTGAAGCCACACTCGGCGGTATCGATCATTCCAAGTATGAAGGAGAGTTGACCAAGGTCCCATTCAACGCTACAGTGACGGCACTGGTCGGAGAATGGTTCATTGACAATCCTACCTTTTATATCGACAAGAAATCTGTCAAAAACTCGGCTACTGGCAAGCCATTCACTCAGGCCGTTTCTCTTCTTGACACTGGTACTGCTTTCGTCATGGCCCCTGATCACCAAACTGCAAAGGACATGTACGCTGCAATCAGCCCAGAGATTAAGCTCCTCGACAAACTTGGCGTTTGGGGAGCTCCTTGCGATGTGATGGAGAAGCTCGAGCCAGAATTGACCTTTACTGTTGGATCTGGTGACAAACTGGTCAACCTCACCATGCCCACCGATGCATTCAACTTGGGAGAGCATCCCGATTACCCTGGAAAGTGTCAAGCTGTCATCCTTCACTCTCCCGAGCCTATTAGTGAGCTTGCAACTGTGTGGGTAATTGGAAGTCCTGTGCTGAAGGGTTACTATACTGTCTGGGATGGTCAGAACCTGGAGCTTGGAGTTGGAACCCTCAAAAAGTCTACTGGTAATGCTACAGAGACTAGCTCTCCGGTAGCCACACCTACCTCTGGGGCTGGGGTTCTGACACCTTTCTGGGGGCTTTTGGCGGTTTTGGCTGGCCTGTTCTTCATCTAGATGAATAACTGTCTTTCTACATATACTGTATTATATAGCTGTTTTCCACTATAGAGTGTTACAGTTTCTTAGAGAGGGAATTCTTATCTACTATAATGCACATAATTTGCACATCCCGGCGCGCAATGTGGCTGCTGTCGCTTAATGAGAGCATCCCCTATTGGAGAATTGCCTGTCAGCTCCAGCCCCCACAACAGTCAACTCACCGTCAGCATTCAAGTCTTGCATGACCAGACCGTGTCCAAGATGGGCGACAAACACCTCCCACTCCAGCAAAGATGTGGTGCTTGCGGCGACAGTATATTTGACGGCGAAAGAGTCATCGCGCGTACGTAAGCTTGCGCTTTCGATCCAGCTTGCGCTAACAGTGGCAGTGTATGGAAACGACGATTCCACAGCGTGCCAAGAAACTACTCAGCCATTTTCTTTCCCTCAGTATGACATGTTCTTAAGCATCCCATCTGGGCTTGAGCTATGTCGTCGTGCTGGTTGCGGCCAATGTGCCATCGCGCCCGAGTTTGTCACTGTCCATCATGAATGCTACAGAATCTTTATCGCATACTGCAAAGAAGCCTCTGGCCTGGAAAAGGACGAGGCCGTGGATCGACTTTGGACTTTGGGTTCCTACAGAAACCCATGGCCTAAAGCAGAACTCATCCGCCTCACCGAAAGGCAGGTCGACCTCTCTGCCCTCCAAAGGGTGGCTGATATCGTTGGACTTTCTCAACTAGGCCGACTTCCTTCAGAGCTTGCCCTGCTCGTTCGAAACTTCTCTCGCCATGAACTGTTCTGGAGGTCTGTGACAGTCATAGGCCTCTCTTCAAATCTACCACCTCCACGACCATTCTCTAGAATCTTGTTGAACCGGGTTTTGTCTTGGAAACGAGGAGAGCCTCCTATCCCTAACCCATCTCCTCAAACGCCACCTTTCGTCAGGATCACAATGGATAATGATGGCCTCTGCGAGATTGAAAGGCTAGAAAAGCCGCCTCCATACACAGGCAAAATATTTAAAGATCTGGCGTTCTGTGTTATCCGCGTTGCCACCTCCCAGATATATATCGAAGCCAAGGTATGATTGTTCTATCCGTTGATTAGTCCTACTAGCTCACTTGCCAAGGACAAACGGTTTCGCTTACGTCTACCTAAAAACATGACCGGGCTTGCAACCTGGAACACAGACAATCCTCCTATGCCCTCTACTTTGCTTAACCCTTTGAGCCTAGCTCCAGTACAGATTGAGCCCTGGCATCTTTGTGCCCTTGACCTGAGTCGATGCTCTGGGGTTTCCTTCTTTTTTTCTTTCAGAAAGCTCGCTGGAGTCTATACCCATCGTTCCGGAGACCCGAGTGCAATAGACGAGTATCGGCGGGTCTGTGAGAGCCGTCCCCGAGTTGTCTGGGTATATATGCCCATAGCTCCAGACGACCAAGTCACCGTTCTGGGGTGCCGCTTGACTGGCCGGGGATTCAACATGCTCGTAAGTAAGAGTCTCGTTGGATAGAATAGCTTATTAACCGTCCAGGTTCGCCTTGACCTCTCTGGCGAAGTCATTTTAGGACAAATGGGAAAACGAGTTGCACAAGATAGCCTAATAGGCTATGGAGCTCCCCTCACATTGATCTACGGAGAACCTGTAGGACAGCAGCCAGTTCCAGTCCTTGGGGCTCGCCATGGCACTTTGGAGAGAGACAAGTTTCCAGCCCCGTTCTCAATCCAGGACTTCAGACCTGACGTGGACGATGCCTACTTCTCATGGGCTCCTCTTGACAGCATTCAGTCTATCCGCGGCTTCTACGACAAGGATACAGGTCTTTGCAGGGGTCTCATTTTCCAGTATGAAAACGGGGGACTTCGCGCAGTTGGGGAGTGCCGCAAACACCTTGATGATGACGTGCTCGTGGTCAAGCCATCAGTGATCTGCTTTCAGCCCGCACCAAACATGGCCTCTTGGAGAGCGCCAAAAGCAATTGGCGTGCGTGTAGAGCTTGGGAATGATATAGATCATGAACATACATGTGAAGGGTGGAAGTGTATGCGTCTTGGAAATGGCGTCCTGACATTCTCCTTTACAGAGGATACGTCTTCAATTTCTCACCGGACCCAATTGCCTTGAGACCTTTGCTATCATGCTCATGTCTCGAGGAATATTGTCGGACTGTTGGTTGTGGAATAATGATGAATGATGGAATAGGGGTCGCCAATCGACACACTGATCGCCGAGTATCTCCCCGGATTGCGCCAATTGACCTGGGGTAGCGGGTTTGACCTTCCAGAAGGAATCAACGGAGTTAAGAATTAATAATAAAAACCACGTATCGAGCCGCTACTGGGTGAAACTCCGCACATGGCGCGACCTGCGGAACGTGACTCATAAGATCGGAGCTCACCCGTGAGATTTCGGACAATTCCCCCGAGATTTCGGTCCCTTTTATACTCTCTACGTTACAAGCACTCATACTCATTATACTTCAAAATGGCTTCTCAAATGGATCATCCCGTTGTCGACCTTCTCAAGTCGCTCATGTCGATTGTCAGCACTAGTGAGCTGGAACTCGATATTGGTCTCTTTTTGGAACAGCACCTTCAAGCTCTTGGATACACTGTTGAGCGCATTCCTATTGCGCCTGGATCTGATCGTCATAATGTCTACGCTTATCTCGGTTCCTCACGCAAGACACGAATTCTTGTCACTGCACATATGGACACGGTTCCACCGCATATTCCGCTAACGATTGACGGGGATATCATCCGTGGAAGAGGATCTTCCGATGATCTGGGACCACTGGCCGCTCAAATTGTCGCTGTTGAAGAGTTGAGAAAGGAAGGAAAGCTTAAAGAAGGAGACGTCGGGTTATTCTTCGTGGTTGGCGAGGAGAATGGCGGGCATGGAATGATTGCTGCCAATGATATGGGGCTAACGTGGGAATCTGGCATCTTTGCTGAACCAACAGAGAGTAAACTTGCCAAGGGACACAAGGGACAAGTGGCATTTGAAGTAATTGCCAAGGGCTTTGCCTGGTGAGTCATCCGAAACATCTTTGAGCATCCACTAATGAGTAGCCACTCGGGATATCCTCATCTTGGAAAGAGCGCAACTTCAGCTCTTCTAGCTGTTTTGAACGACCTCTCTGCTGCAACCTGGCCAGAATCTGACCTCCTCGGTCCTTCCACATTTAATATCGGAACGCTAGAAGGAGGCGAGAAGCACAATATTGTCGCCCCATCGGCCAAAGCCCTCTGCGAAGTCCGCATGGTCAAAGACCTGCCCGGAATCAAGGTCAAGGTTGCAGATATCGTCTCCAAGCACCCAGATATTGAGTTAAAATGGGTCTTTGAGTACCCTGAGGCTCTTTTGGACTGGGAGATTGACGGTTTCGAGGCTGCCCCAGTGGCATTTGGTACTGATGTGCCTCGACTTAGGGACGAGTTCTGTGGTAGGAGAGTTCTGTATGGGCCAGGGTCTATCCTGGTTGCACATGGGCCAGATGAGTTTATTCGTGTGCCAGAGCTGATTGAGAGCATATCTGGGTACAAGAAACTGGTCCTTCACTTTCTCTAGTGAGGCGAATGCATGTCAAAGATGGATCACGGAATAGTTGCTGCCTCTGAAACTCGAGTTGTATAATTATCGAGGCTCTGTACAGATAGTTCCTCAAATCACCGGAATTCTGAAGCTACCTGTATTCTCAGCGCCTCTTCTGATCATACCGCAATACAGCCTGGCACAAAACCTCAGCTCCAATAGCACATTCCTCTGGCGTCGAGTACTCTTCCGGGTTATGACTGACACCTCCCTTGCAGGGGATAAAGATCATGGTAGTAGGACAGTGCTTGCTCGTGTGAACGCTGTCGTGACCAGCACCGCTCGAAATGTCAATCATGCCGTCCTTGGTTCCAAGAACAGACTCGGCAGACTCTCGAACCGCCTGGATGCAGTCTGGGTGGAATTTTGTCGCGGTAGAGATGGTATCAGTCTGCCAAGTCAAGGACAGAGGCAGGCTTGGAGTTGAGCCCACAAGGAGTCCATCCACATCGATACCCTGAGCCAGAAGGCCAAAATCTCGCTTCATCTCCTTTTCAACAAGTTCAACAGTCTCATCTGCCGGTGCTCGGATATCCATGGTAAAGCTGACATATCCGGGAATCGTGTTGGTGCTGCCAGGTGTAAGGTTGAGAATTCCTGTCGAAGCAAGGGCGTTGTGCTTTGTGGCCAGGCGATGGGAGTGCGTGATGAGTCGAGAAGCCAGAAGCAGAGCATCAGCTCGACCAGTAAAAGGGGTCGAGCCAGTATGTGCGTCTAACCTGTTAGCTTTGCTTGGACCGGAGCAGACTACTCACCTCTTCCTTGGACGTTAATCGTGAACCACCGGTAAGCCTGGACACCTTGAACAACGCCAATATTCTTCTTAGCTCGCTCAAGAATAGGGCCCTGCTCGATATGAAGCTCAAAATGTGCACCGATAGGGGTGGCTTTGTAGCTAGCAGGCGTTTGACCCAAGTATCCGATTCTCTCCAGTTCAGATTTGACTGTCGCATCTCCTCCGACCTCTTTGGTGTTGTGAGCTTTTTCTAGGGGAGTTGCACCAGCCCAGACACCAGAAGCCATCATGCTGATAGGAAAACGAGCGCCCTCCTCACTACACATGTTAGCTGTAGACTTCTTGAGTTTAGAGACTTACTTTGTCCAGTTCACAACTCCCACGGGAAACTCTGTCTCAACGTTATGCTGCTGAAGTAGCTTGAGCATTTCAATGCCAGCCGTTACACCGAGAATACCATCATACCGACCACCTGTTGGTTGAGTATCCAGATGAGAGCCTGCCAGAGTAGGAGGTCCGTCTTGTCGACCAGGACGAACAGCAAAGATGTTTCCAATGGCGTCAACAGTAATCTTGCAGCCAAGGGACTTTGTTGTCTCGATGAACCAGTCACGGACCCTTTTGTCATCATCTGAGAGGGTCAGACGAGACATGCCCGTGTCCGTGGGATTGCTGTGTCTGGTTAGATACGTTCACTCGTCATAGATCACACTTACCTCCCCCATCTCTGCCCAGTACCCCATGAGCATGTATGGTGAAGGGTATCCATCATTCTCGATTTATCGACCTTGAGTTTCTCAAAGTCTTTTGCCGTCATATCCCGGGTCGCAATATTCCTCCGTTGGTAAGACAGAGTGAGGGGATGTCTCACGAAGGAGGTTCGGGTTCGGCATTGGACATGTCGGAGTGACACACGGGTGGCCATGTTGGGCAAATGCTAGCACAAGATTGACTCTTGATTGAAGATGTACAGAATCAAGTTCAACTGATCAAGCCGCCGTTTTATCCAAGTGATTGTCGTTGGAAGGTGCTTGATCAATGTTTTCAGAGGGTGATGATAACGCCCTCTTGTGACTGGATAACAAGCACCCCACTTCCCTAAAAAGGGAATGCCTCAAACAGGCAACTCAAGACAATAAGGAGATGGAGGCAAACCTTGTAACCGAGGGGATAAAGGGAACAAAGAAAGAGGCTTGCTTTTTAATTACCCATTCAATCTCGTGATTGAGGGAGCCAAAAAGCCACAGTTCCACGCCCTCCCGAAACAAACAAGAAAGTGGCTGTCTGAACATCAGTCATGGCGTAGCTTGTGCGACTCTTTCGGGCATTGTTAAATGCTTGGTTAGGGGCTCGAAGGGGCGGTAGGGGGAGGCCTTGTTGGACGCAATGTTTTAATAGCTTTGTGAAACGCCCAGTTCCTGATCCGTTCAGCCAACGGCCGAAGAAGAAAGCCTATTCATACTGATCTCTCCCGGATGCGGACGCCAAGCAACGGCAGTACCTGTTGGTGGGGACGGTGATCCTGACTCCTGGAGGATCGACTGTCAAATATCCGTGACACTTGGATCTCAGGTCACAGAGCAGGATGTGGTCCTGTCACGTGGGGATTTGCGATGCAAGAATTGGGTTGTTTCTATACGAGGCACAAAGGAATACGATCCGTAATCCCGGCAAACAAAGGTCTAGAACTAAAATGGCCACCAGAGCGACCCTTCACTCGTTGTCTCGTATCAATCTCACCCCACCTTTCACGGATCAGGGAGATAGCTTAAACGGGAATGCAGCTTGCGAGCAATTACTACACTCCATCAAGAAACGGTCTCCGTGACTAGAGGATGTGACCAAAAAAAGTCTCACAAAGACAAGCTGTGCCACATGGTACCGGTCCTGGCGTGTTGTGGCAGCGCCGCACATACCAAGCTCGTGTACGGAAGCAGTGGCTCCGGAATAGCTGAGACTGGACCACCACAACAGACAGTGTCCAGATTTCTGCATTTATTTGTGCTCTTTATTGTACCCCCTGTCGGTTGTTTGATAAAAAGAACGTGGCTCCCTGGTTGTTTCTTCTTCTCTCCCACGTCAAGTTAAGATGGGGATGCTTTTACGATTGCAAGATCGCCACAGACTTTTGAGGCTTGCCCTCTCTGTCTGCTGCTTATTCTCATTTAGTGGGTTTCTCATACAAACTCTTCTTTCGTTTCCTAGGGAGTGGCAAGTCACGCGGCCAGAAAGCTTGCCTCAACCAGATGTCCTTGTGAAACCGAATGTCACTGTGAGCGGGTTGGTCTTTTACGGCCGGAAGAGCAGGGTGGAAAGCATGAGGTGTTACGTCGAGGTGAGTATTCGGAAAGGCACCGTGGACTCTATTAATATTGGCAGCGAAACTTGGTAGACAATGGAGGTTGGCTAGACGAAGTTCTATGGGTTGTCAATACGGAAAACGAGGAGGATCTCTTTTATCTCGACGAAATCATCGCCAGCAACCCGCTAAGACACAAGCTGCTGATACCCGAAGGACACCTGGGAACGTACACATATTGGAAGGCTTGGCAGCATCTGGAGAGGGACAAGTACTACGTCAAGATTGACGATGATATTGTAGGTGCACAAAACTCGCTGTATACAACTGCTGACTATTCTAGCTCTGGATAGAAGACGGTGCCATTGCCAAGCTTGTCTCTCACAAGATCGAAAACCCCGATACGTTTGTCGTCTCTGGAAATATCATCAACAACCCTCCACTCGGTTTCATGCACTACCGCATGGGAGCCCTTCACCCATATCTTCCCGAACTCAAAAAACCAGACCACGTCACGAACGCTAGCGATTTATGGAAACCCTCACTGCATCCCTTTTGGAACGGCCACAACGATACTGTCTGGCACCCTATGCGTCCTCCGCCTGAACACGAGAATGTGAGGTGGCTAAGAGTCGAGGATGAGAAGATGATGTGGCAGACTCCAGCTCATCAGCTTACATACGATGTCTGGGGTGACAGTTACAAGAGTTGGGCTATTGCCTCTCAGATGCACTATTCTCTGTTTGAAAACATTGAGAAGGATACACTGGATCTATACAAGTTCGAAAAGCCATGGACGATGCATGCAGATCGCATACGGATCAACTTTATGTGTGTCTACGCCAACGATATCCTCGACAATGGCGTTAGACACTGGCCCGAGAATCGAGGCGACGAGGATATGATCGTTTTGGATCTTCCAAATACACTAAGACGACGTAAGTACGCCACCGTTCGCATGACTTGTACTAATAGTTGCAGCTGTTGTGATATTGGGGACAGCATTGGCATCCCACTTCCAGTACATGGATCAACCAGATCTAGCAAAGACGGATATTCTCTCGCGATATCGATCCCTTGCGCAGGATAGAGCCTGTGATGGGCTAACATCAAAGACATGATCTTCCTTTTGTCGATTATAATTACTTTTGTAAATAGGGGTCTGAGTATATGAAGCAAGAATACCATTTCTTTTAACGGCAATCTTTTGCGAGATTTGATGTCGACAAGTGGAATCCATCTCTTACGGTAAACTGTGCGAAGGATTCACGCCTCTTGGGCTTGCATGCTGTTGATCGACCATCACTAGCGCTTACTGTCAGCCACGAAAGACCCGATTGTAATCGATTTGCTTTTTATTCAATTGCAATTATCAAGGAGCGAGATTCGCTAAAACCCCCTCCTTCATCATCCTTGAGCTTGTTCCTTGCATCATCTTAACCCCAATACGATTTCAACTCCACTATGGTGTCCTGTCTTCCCACTTGGCCGTTGGCGCTATTCGGCGTCATCGAGCCCGCAATGCTGTAAGTATCTACCCAGCAATGCTCTTCTTTGCTAATTGAATAGCGCGTGGGCGTACATCAACTTTCTCATGGATCCATTCAAGTACTATGCCGACCAGGCCCCCTTTTTCGCTGCAACAGATGAGCACTTTACGCCACAGGCAGTAGCCTTGTCCTGGCAAATGGCAAACGTGCTGCTTCTTCTAGCACCAATAGCTCTCATCTGCTGCTGGACCCAACATCGTGAGATTGCCATTGGGTACTTGATCGCCGTTGGATTCGCCGATTTTGGCCATATCTACGCCATCTATAGAGCTGGTCCTGAGTACTTCTGGGATGTTAGTGCTTGGAATGACATGACTTGGGGAAATGTCGGCGTCAGCGCGTTCCTCAATGTGAATCGATGGTTGACCGTGTTGGGACTCTTTGGAAAGGTTGGCAGTGTGGATCGAGCCAAGAAGACGGTTTAAAGGGGCATTGAACGAACGAATCAGGAGGTAGGGTGGCCATTTGACTACTCGAGTCTGTTTGAGACTTGAAGACTTTGTTCAGTATCGTGAAGAGACGCGTAGACCTAGCCGCTGATGGCTGTTATCGGCGCTTAGACACGATGATGCATTGGCTGATCGTTCACGGAGTGGAATATTTAGAGGGTTTATTTCTTTATAAAAAATAAGACTAAAGCTCACCTAAACATGCTCATATAATGCAATTGTCATGGTAATTTTCAGATTCCCATGAAACACCCGAACATCACGATCTATGGCCTCACTTCATCATGATCGTTACGAACGTACCGTGCCCGAGAATACCACCCTCCCCTTTCATCAGCTCTGTCCGAGATGTGATAAATTGGCAAGAGAGTCCCAGCTCCTTAAGGACGATCTTCTCACTCAGGTATCTTATCAAGGGCCGCCGGGCTTCAATTATAACAAACAACACATTTCCCATAGATCATAGCATTATCCCAATGCCAACACAGTGGCCCTTTTTTAAACCTTCCTGCTGCCTGTAGTCGAAAACGGCTACCGACCACAATATCAGAAAATGCAGTCTATTTGACGCTGATGTAAAGGCCCAATGCTGCAATACCGTAATAGACTGTAACCCAGTACCGTCATCCAAGGTTTAAGGAAAGGCAAATAACCCGGCTCTTACACCCATATGTCATAAATATCCATACACACCCTTCTTTAAGGCTTCGTAACTGATGGATTTCCTGCTTTCATTCGTACATGCTACATTCCAACTTTACATCAAAACTAGTAGATGATCAAATACGCCGGCCGCATGGCTCGTGATGTATAGACAACACGTTCATCCGTGTTGAACTGACTGCGTGGTCCCGGCCTTGCGTAAACCTAGACCCGTTAGCTTCGAACTCTTCAACTACAACACACTGACCGAGTCAAATCCAGGTGGAGGCTGTTGGAGATAAGGCATCTCGTTTTCCGTGACATACGAATTCCCTAGTACCACTCGGCAAAGCATCAATGCATTGACATTGGAGGGAACTTTGTTAATGGCGTATTTTGCAGCCCTATTGAGGTGAGTGACAACATGCATACATGGGTACCAGACTTACTTGGACGTGTCGTAGGTTGAATAGAGACCAGGACCTAGCCTGGTGCCGTGGCTATCCAGGTCAGTCGCTGAGGCGATGGCAATCGGCAGCACTTACTATCCAGTCCGTCGTTTGAGGTCTAGATATGGCCTGAATCCTTCTCGGAGGGCCTCACAAAGCTTACAATCCCCGTTGTAACACATTGTGACGTTGCCATTCTCGCCAATCGTACAAGCCCTCTCAGCACCACGGAACCGTTTCCGCTCGTTGCTTGCGTACTTGCCCATGGCGATAAAGTTTCCATGGTTCTCGATTTGGTCTCTATGCTCCAATGAGATGTGACACACGTTTACGTTGAAGAGTCATACCGGTACGCCTCAAACTCGTCGCGGGACTCTTTAGTCCAGGTGACAGGCAAGAGGTTGCCTCAAGAAACAAATGCAGACCGTATATATTTGCCAATCAAGTCAGCAATCCAACCGCTCTTTATCGTGGCTTGCCAACGAACAAGGATCTTCGCTGCAAAGTGAGTCAGCTGGGTACCACGTTGGCCCATCAAATGCACTAACTCACAAGGCGTACAGCAAGGCAACCGACAGCCTGCTGCCTGATCAAGTCAAAAAATGCTCAAATATCCCATCTCCACCGTCAGCACAATCCTTCGACACCACCCTCCACTTCATCTCTTTTCAACCATGGCAGTCGAGCCCAAGTACGTCGAGCGAACCTCTGAGACCGTCCGCGATGTCGCAGCGGATGTGATCCGTCTTCTTAAGAAGGCTGGAGAGACTGTCGGTGTGGCAGAGTCTTTGACAGGTGGAGGAATCATGGCGAAAATCACCTCTGTGTCTGGAGCAAGCTCCGTTTTCCGAGGCGGAATCGTCTCTTATGCGACTCCTCTCAAGCAGCATCTCCTCAAGGTGGACGGAGATCTCATCGCTCAGCACGGAGTCATTCACGAAGACGTGGCTCAGCAAATGGCGGCCGGTGCGCGAACCGCAACCAGCACAGACAGCCCAACAACATGGGGTATCGGTACGACGGGAGTTGCGGGACCGGATTCTCAAGATGGAAAGCCGGTGGGCATGGTATTTATTGGTATCGCCAGCCCCGAACAAGCCCGGGGACTAGGTCCGTTTCATTTCCCGGGTGATCGGGATCAAGTCCGACAGGCGACCATTTTGGAGGCACTGGCTCAGCTGCGAAAGGAACTTCTTGCGAGGGAGAAGAGCAACTAATAGAAAATGAGTTGATTGGGTTGACTAGAAGAATACAAGCGTCTGCTCATTAACTACTTGTGAAGAATGCCTTATTGCTTCAATGCATGATTTATGGCATAACCTCAGCCCCGCTATCCCGGCATGGTCGTTTAGTACACTACAAAGATCGACCTTAAAGTGATCATCGATCAATCGTTGGCAGCTTAACTCCTTAACCACCAGCCTGTACAAAGATGATGGACAACCCAATTGAATGCGACGACATCACAATCGTTGGCATGAATGCTGGCAACGACGAGTCCGCCGACGTCACCTTTGAGTATAACAGCAGACGCATAACTGTGTCCCTCTTTGCAAGTCCTGATCCAATTCAAGAGAACCTCGAGGACCGACTGATCCGCCTCTTAAACGAGGCTATCGTTGCTGACGATGGAGAGTACGATACCATCACTGATCAAATCTACGATATTATTATGGATCTCGGACGAATTCCTTTCTCTCGGATTGCGCCCTTGAGCACCTCACTGCCCAGCAAGGACCTGCATTCGCTTCTCTACCCCGAAACTTTCGACTACCGCCTCCAAACCGTCGATGGGGTAGCCAGTATCTTTCCTATTAACCCAGACGAGGCGGTCTCGGTCCCCAATACCGGGCCCAACCCTGAGGTTGTGACGGAATTTCAACCCATCAAAACGATACCCCGATACTTGTCTAGAGACGTCCATGTCCAGGAAGTTCTTGTCAGCGGTTACGGCACCGTGTGCAGGGTTCAGGTTGGGTCCCAAACCATGCTCTGTAAGGCTCAGAGTCAAGGGCTTGAAAATTCAAGCCTTGAGCGAGAGCTAGTCGCCATGCAGAGAATATGGAAAGCTTGCGGCAGTCCTGATGTGAACATCCGTGTTCCTCGCCTCCAGGGATATGTCACATTTGCGGGCTCAAAGGATATCATCGGTCTATTACGCGATTGGGTTCTGCCCAGTTCCTACGGCAGCACTCTACGGGACATGGATATTGCAGCTGTACCAAAGGAGCTGACGAAGAAGTGGTCTGATCAGATACGCGAGACGGTAGATAAGTTACATGAGCTTGGTGTGATTTGGGGTGACGGCAAGGCGTCCAATGTCGTGGTCGATCAAGAGAATAACATCTGGCTCATCGACTTTGCCGGCGGGTGGACTGAAGGTTGGGTAGACGAGGAACTCGCAGATAGCATGGATGGTGATAATCAGGCCGTCAGAAACATCACAAGGTTCTTGGGTATGGAAGAGCAGTCCTAAAGGAAGAGAGAAGGGAAGAAGATTAATAGCTGACGAAATACACTCTCCCCAATCCTGTCTACTTAGACACCTTCAAAGCCCATCCCTTGTTCAGACATTGAAGCAACGAACTTATCCCATATATGAAGCGTAGGCGTCTGATTCGGACCAAAGAACTCTCGCGCGGCTGACAGGGCTTCTCTCAAGGACTTGCTTTCCATAAAAAAGTCGCCCTGTAACCTGTGCAACTCGGCAATGTCTTCCATCGTATAGATTCTCAAGTCTCTAGGCACAACAGTTCCTGGACAACTCAAGATGCGTTCTTGGATTATAATCGCTTCTTTGTATCGACCGATCGTCGTCAGCACGTGTGCCAGCTGCCTGAGAGCTTTAGGTAGTTGTGTCGCTCGGTTAAGTGAAAGCTCTGAGTTTCGAACGAGCCTTTGCGCTGTACTCTCTGCTGCCACAACGTCGCCGTTTTGTAGGTGACGAGCTATGAGTGCAGTGGCGGTCAGGAATGTCTCGTGATGACACGGCCCTAGATTCTCCTCTAACAAATGGCTCATCAGCTCGAGAGTGGCTTCGGCGGTCCTTGGTCCTTCGTTGTCCTGCCGAACGTTGCGGCAGATGTGCGTAAGGGGATGAGATGTACCAAGCCTCACTTCCAATAGGTCCGCGATGAATCCAAGGGTCGAATGTGATACCTCAGGAAATCTAGCCAGACCTCCGTGAGGATGGAGAGTCGTCAATACCTTTCGTAGCAAGGTGACAGGTTGAGGTAGAAGATTGTCAGCTGCCGTTCCCCAGCAAGAGTGGAAGGTACTCCATCCAAGAGCTGTCGACCCAATCCGCAACAAATATGTCGCAGTCTCAAAGTCATGCCAGAATTGGTTGGTCCGGGAATGCAGGAGAGGATCTAGTCCCTGAGTGCAGCTAGTCTGGGAAGGGGAAGGCTGTGCATAAGGATGACGATCCATCTGATATCCCCCAACGAAACTCTGGATGTACATCTTGGTAGAGAGGAGAATGAGCTCTCCAGGACTTGTCCCGCCAAGCTCTCTAGAGGGCCGGTCCACACGACTGACCAGGGAGCTAGGCTGTAAGCCGTTGAATGCAGCAGGGGAGTTAGCCTTTCGGGCCTTTGCTCGCCAGTGTCTCAGAACGCAGTGGTGCTTGACGTTCTGGCCTTTGTACTGCATGCGGTTCACATCTTGGCCGTTTGCCAACGCCTCGCATACTTGTTCAACCAGCATGTCCTTTTCCTTGGCCTTGTAGTTCTTCATAACACCCCATCGTTTTAGCTCTGTGTAGTACATACGTCTACTGCAAGATGGATCCAATGGTCATACCTCAAGTCAGACGGCGGCTCGTTCTAAGCAATGGTTGGTTGCCTCGTTAAGCAAGGGTATACTTACGTTGCTTTGAAACTAAACTCTCTCTCCATGGTTTCCATTACCTTCTCGAGCGGCATATCTTCAGTAAGGTAGAGGCAAGTGATAGTAGCTTGGTGATACTCCCACTCTGTCCGTGATTTCTGGCTTGCAGCCAGCCCAGGCATGATTGTAAGTATGCAGATAAGTTCCTGTAATATCTGGAGGGGTTAGAACAGAAAGAGGTGTGAGGTCATTCTCCCAAGGGAAGAGAAGGTGTTGGACAAAGTCAAGGGTGCACTACCTTGCGTTAACTTTGAAGAATGCGTTGCTGCCCAATCATGGACAGGTCCAAAAGACATGGGCATGGGATTTTCTAACTGACCACGACCACCATCGGCAATGCCGAGCCCCTCCAGAGGTCTCCTCAGAGTTCAAACTGACACTTCCCGAGGACCCGTTCAATGTCCTCACCACGGAAATACCTAGAGCATCTCTACCTCCTCGATCTGTTGAAGAGTTCCCAGAAGAAGGCATTTATCGTCGAGTTGCGTTGGGCAAGGTGTTCAAAGCAGTTTTCACCCACTCGGAGGATGAGTGGAAAGAGATCATTTTGGGTTGAATTTTCATCTGTAAAAGGGATTTCCGAATAGAGCTTTTATATCTTGGCTCAAGTCCTTCATCATTATTAAAGCTGTCTAGGTCATCCAGTGTAGGGGCTTGGCTGTCACGATTTGCAAAGTGGGTAGACCTTAGCTCTGATTGATTTGTGCCTGGGTTATCCTTGAGAACTTGTATGATGGCGAAGAGTTCCCTGTGACTTGGTAAAGCCGGCGGGAACGTAGACAGCCGTGATATTCTTCTAGTAGTCGAAGAATGACTTCATCTATGCCCGTCGTATTCCCGGGCAAAGCTGCCACGGGCATTGTGATTCACCAGGTTAAGGCGATACTGTAAGGTTCACAGAGCTTCCAATTACATAGGGTCTTGACGAGATCCACAAGATCCTCCTCAGAGACATAAAGAAGGGGATAAGGTGAGGGAATATCGAATATCGACTTGGCTGGCGGGTTTACCTGCTACAGGAGGTCGGGAACATGAAGTTTCAAACTGGTCAGCATAATGAGAGAACAGGGGGCCATAGCCTGGACACAGCCACTGACAACCAACAGCCAGTATGCGTTGGCGACGCCTCAGCGGCTACGTGTTTGCTGAAAAAAGCTCTCCCCCGCCCTGCAGCTGAGATTGCAAGACCGTGGAGATTCTGGTTCTTGCATAATTGTTTCCACGCTCCTTGTTCAATCAATTTCAGCCATGACCCAGCCCGACACCGACCCTAGCTATGGAGGCTCAAGTAACACGAGCCCTGAGATATACGATGAGCACCTCGATCCCGAAGCTACCTCCACACCGTCCAGCAGTTGCTCTCGCCCCCCTCGGCCGCCGTCCGACACCGAGACGTTTCAACCGCAACCACATCCGATCCGGATACGACCGATTTCGAAACCAATCGATAGAGAGACGGCGAGACGGGCCAACGATGTCATCGAGCAGATGAGCCTACTGTTGCGAGATCATATGATGAAGTCCAGACGCCACAAATACCTGTCGGGGCCCAAGCGCAACCCTCCCTCCATGTCAATACGGCCCATCATGCTTGGGACAACAGAAGAGGATGCCAAGACTTGCCTGGTCATCTTCTGTGTAGATAGTCATGGAGCTCATGATAAAATCAGAGACTTCCTGGGCAAGTCTTTTGTCAAGGAGTTGTATCAGCCTCGAGACAGTTCAGAGCTGTCTTTTGATGTCCACGTCGTCGGCGCATCGCCGAGTGCGTAGGCCGGCGTTGTGGTCGGTATACCTAATAGCAACTCCCGGTCTGAGACCTCTACATGCACTCTCTGTAGGAGATCTATCTACTTTGTACAGGATAAAGGCGAGCAGAAGTAGTTCGCAACAATGGGGGGCATCCTCTAACCGAAGTTCCAGATGGCACCAATGACTTGTACGGCCTAACCGCTAGGCACGGCGCCATAGAAACCAGGGATGCCGACGACAGCGATACCTCCATATCAGACAGAAGTAGTGACTATGACGATTCTTCATCATGACCTACTTCGCCTTCCGCCATAGTCCAGGTTGACGATCTTCTGGCTCGGTTATCCCATCGGGGGCCGGCCACCAACTAAAACAAAGAGCACATTTCCAGCACATTATGGCAGATATATAGTGTAAAAAGACGATACAATAGCACATTTATAGTGGATTCAAAGAGCTCAGTGGGCTGCCCTTTATAGGTGATTTCCTCTTTAGGTAGGTAGGCGGGAAGACACGTGGATAACGTCAAGTGCTTATGATGATGAAACAACCTTAATTCAACAACAATATGTCTCTATTTAGAAGGTGCCCAAATGGGCTTCTGTGGATTCAGTCGTATGACCTGTATCCTAAGAACTGAAAAGTCTCCCACGTCTCGAAACCGCTTATCGGCAGTGAATCTCCTTGTGGTTGTGGCCCAGGACAATCGCGCAGTCTGCATCCAATGTCAGTGAATGCTCTGAGTAAGGATGAAGCTTGTTGTCAGGATGTCAATACTTACGTCCTCGGAAAATGTTGCCCTGGTTGTTGGTGAAGTACCCGCAAGGTCCGACGTGCGTTTCCTCCGAGTTCATTCTGGTACATGCTTCGTGGACATAGTCTATACCTCAAGTCAGAGTTTGAAGACGTATCCTTTCAGGGGGCAATCGACTTACCGCCCTTAATCCAGTACCAGTTGTTGTTGGCGGTCCAGACTCCGTTACGGTCCTGAGTCCAGGCTGATGACACGTTGGTCAGGGCAAAGAGAGCGGTAGCGACGGAAATGAAGCGCATATTGAATGTCTTGAAGTTGATGAGTGATGATTGAGAACTGATCTGATGATTCTGTTGAAGCTACAAGAATAAAGAGCATCGAACATCCTTATATATTTCCTCTAGATCCACAGAAAACGTTTCATCACCAGTGACAATGAATCATACACCGGAAATTAGGACTTTCATGAAAATGCAAGCTTGGACAAGGATTTTGACACAAAGTTTATTGACAATTCGCCTGCCAAGATTAAAACTAACTTGGTCAAGCCAAGTTGTTCTTGGTTTGTGGGACTAAGCGCCCTCGCCATTGGCTTGATCGGACTTGTGCAGGCTTGTGCATGGAACAACAAAACGTCGGACTGTATTTTAACTCAGTCCGAGGTCTTGTTCCTGCATTCCGCAGGGCTGAAACAGGCCACCCCTAGACGTGGGATCTGTTGGCAGCAAGTCGGTGTAGGGAAATTCTGCCCAGACTTGAAAATGCAGGCATCGTCCTCCTCTTGCGACTTTTGATGCCTTTGGATCTTCAGTCATCCTAGTTACTGCGGCTGGCCTCGAACCACTTGCTGTACGGGCTGGGGAAAATTGTTAGCAGGGGACTCATGTGCCTCTTGACTCATAATTTGGATCCTGCTCTCCTACGGAGTACGGAGTATACTGTCACGGAATTGACTAGTATTTGTATTCTGAATGACCCTGTGCTATTGGCTCTACTTTATTCTGTTAATATGCCTAGTTGACCAATTATTCCCCTGCCTTTCTATCCCGATCTATTGTAGGGTGAGATGGTAGTTCGGGCCTGACAGTTCGGACCCCTATTCGTAGTACAACGTCCACACTACCACCGGCATTCCGCTCGGGACCCGACATCCGAGACTCAAGGCAATGAGGATCTTCGGGATCTCGGTAGAGTCCGTTTCAGGGGTTTTTCCGGCTAGCGCGGCCGTCAGCTTACATCCCAACTTGGTGACGTTACGTAGACCGCGCCGCAGATCCAAAATTAACTGGCCGCCCTAAATGAAACTCGGATAACCAGCTCGGACCACGGGCCAATGACCTTAGAGAAGATTTATTAGACCAAATCCCCCCCGAATCTGAGTAAGATTCCACTTTCAACTTCGACTTTGACTTCGTCTCGTCAGTTCAATATGGAGGAGGCCAAGAAACCCAATGGTGCTGATCCTGCAGCCGGGATCCCTGAGCAAAACGAAAAGACTCAACCCCTTAAGCCTGCTTCATCGCCACCAATCCTATGTCTGGGAGCACCTCGCACAGGGACGGCCTCCCTGATGAAGGCCCTGCAGATCCTAGGATACCCCAACGTGCATCACGGGTGGGAAGCCTGCGAGGAATATGAGCTCCAATGGCAATGGCCCATCTTCGACAGGGCCAACGACGCGACATTCCCAAACCTTCCGACCTACCGGGGCACTCCCTTTTCTCGAGAAGAATGGGATGAGGTCTTTGGCAAATACGACGCCGTGTCCGATATTGCCTCTCACTACGCCGAATCTCTTATCCCTGCTTACCCAGACGCCAAGGTCATTCTAGTGGAGCGCGACATTGAGAAGTGGTACAACAGTATGGTCCCCGTTGTTCAGGCCTCGACAAAACCAAGGTACCGGGCCTTTGTGACCAAGATGTCAAACTATACGGGCTATACTAGCGGTCCCGCCTGCTTCCGGATGCAACAGGGCTGGACGAGATCTGAATCACCCAACGACGTTGTCAAAAACCTCAAGACGGCATATGTTAGGCACAACAAGTATGTGCGGGAGGCGGTCCCGAGTGATCAGCTCCTCGACTTTAAGCTCACCGATGGATGGGAGCCGCTATGCCGATTTTTGGGAAAAGAAGTTCCCAATGTGCCTTTTCCACACGTCAATGACGCTGCAGAGTACAAGGCCAGGGGTAAGAGGGTGCGAAACAAGGTTCTCAAGGCGGCGGCACGGAAGTTCTTTTGCCTTGCATAAGGGTTACGCTATTTAGAAGTTTTTTAATTGTTACTTAATTAATTTTATGGATTCAGTCTCAGGACGTGTCTTCTGAGCTCAGCAAAGTCTCCCACATCCTGTCCTGTCAAACTCCAGTCAGGATCATTGAGCAGGGACTGATATTGGTCGAATGAGTCTCCCAGGGGCAGATCCTCAAGCTCGCCATTCAGATCCATAGAGTGAAGCCATTGATCTGACATGTCCCACATAGGGGGGTACCAAGAAGGATATTCATGAGTCGAAGGCTGAGCACTGCGAACGCCACTTGTGTCGGATCCTAGCTGTTGCTCTGATACAGAAGTGGTCCGATTGGTGGTAGAAGTGGGCGTGTTGGCCTCACGGGAGTTTAGAGCAGCTGAAAGATGATCCCGGACACTCTGGACTTCTTGGAACCTCTGCCTTGCAAAGGTATTTCCATGTTCAGCCATATAATGCAACATGTCCATTGCATCTTTTAGACCTGGTGTAGGGTTAAGCCTCTGGCTTGGTTCACAAGCTGAATCAAAGATCATGGTAAGAAGCATGATGAAGGCTGCCGAGAAGATGGCGTCGCAGTCAAAGAAACCGAATATTGCTGGGCTACATTAGTTACAATTCTTCATAATCCATGTTACTTACGAAGTATTCCCTTTCTCTTTAGAGCAATGATAACCTCAAGAAGCCGCCTCGCAGCTTCCGAGCAGGTCTTGGAAAGGGTGTCCAGTGAGCCACCTTCGAGTTCGTTGCAGGGTTGACCGCTCAAGATCATCTGTGCTGCGTGGAGCATGAGAGGGCGAATAGTCAACAGCGTAGCCTATATGGTCAGTCTGATTCACACGAAATGACGGGTATATATACCTGATAGAGCATGAGATGCAAAGATGCAGAAGTCCTAAGTGCGAGTTCCGAGTTCCCGCAAAGACTCAGGGATTGTTCTGATGGAATCTCTTTTGCAATGTCGGCCAAGCTCTTGATGATCTGTTGAGCGTGGGAGACAAAGTCTTGTTCCTTTTTGAACTTTGTGCCATACAAGACTATAAACGTCAGAATTTTAATTCTAGCTGGGCATTCATTCATTCACTTACTTGTTATCACCTGTCCAGTTACTTGGGCAATCTTGATGTTTGTGCGAATGGCAGTTCCAGTTGGGAACCCGGGGGCTTCAGAAGGTAGAGACATGCTTATGACGCTGTCAATGATCCCTGACGGCTTTCCATTGGCTGCAGCTAGGCGTCTGACTTGTTAGTCATGTCTTTTTTAGATTCATTTTTGGATGGTCTAACGTACCTCTCTTGCATGTAAACCGTCCACCAAAGCCGGTTTATTTGTGCCTTTTCTGATCTCAAAAGATTCCGTTCAGAATCTTTTTGATGATAGCCGTGTAAAATGGCCAGCCGGAGAGCGGTGTTTATCTGATGACGTTAGTAGATGCTGACGAGCAAGTGATGCACTCACATAAAGATAAGCCTCCTCTTTGCGGTTCGCCATTTGAAGGTACATGGCCATGAGGGCATTGACCTCTACTGCCAACCTCCCAAGTCTATACTGAGCGCTGGCTGTGGGCAAGTTTTGCTCGACAAACTCGAAGAATGCGGTCCCTGGCAAGTTCCCCTCTTCTTCGCCATCAGCCTTGAAAATTTGCCCGATGGCCAGTACGAGAAGAACCTGCATGTACCATAATTCGTGTGTTTGAGGATGATGCATGTTCTCATAAAGCCACCCAATGCGATCAGTGAGGCCTCGTAGGTCATAATGACACTGCGTCTGTCCGATATAAAACCCGACGGTCTCGAGGTGTTGAAAGGCTTCTTCCTCACTAGGCAGTTGAGGAATAACCTGAGTAGAAACTCGGAAAGGTGAAGAATGATTTACCATGGGCTGCACAGGATTTGGGGATATGGGAATTGTCCTGGCGCTCGATGGACCGGAATTAGTTAGT
Organism: Fusarium sp. AF-6; assembly: GCA_003947015.1. Classification (NCBI taxonomy): domain Eukaryota; kingdom Fungi; phylum Ascomycota; class Sordariomycetes; order Hypocreales; family Nectriaceae; genus Fusarium; species Fusarium sp. AF-6. The sequence continues at coordinate 117,032 of NKCJ01000038.1, forward strand.
ACTTCATGAACCTTTCTCCCGAATTCATTGCTAGAACTCAATGATGATTCTGCAGCGATGGTTGAAGTATGGTGATGGGATCTGGTCTCGAAACTCGGTGTCTGGGTCTGTGTTTCTGGAATACTGTGTTGTTCATTTGAAGTATTGGGAATCTGTGACGTTATGCTCCTTGGAGTGGTTGATTGATCATCCTGGGCCATTGGCATGTCTGCTTCCAACACAGGGCTTCCCAGGCTAAGTCCAGATGTCGGTGATCCAGGATCTAGCAAACCTGAAGACTCTGAACGAGGTCTCGTCCCTTAACTCATGTAAGCAGGATTCAATAAAGCTGGAGTAGTCAAATCACCATTGTTGGGGAGCGGCTCCATACCCTCACTTTCATACCTTGCAAGCCGGCTTTCAAGTTCAGCAATCTTGCTAATGGAAAATGTCAGAGATTTCGATAAGTGCAGGTAATTCATACGTCACTGAGTATATTCGCCGTGGACCAAGTGGGCTGATCGAGCATGATAGTCCTCGCTTCGAGCAGTACTGACACGGCGCGGTTCCAGAGCATTTGACCTTTTTTGAGCGGCATGTATGACAACTGAACCGTTAGACCATTGAATTGCGCTTGAGATAAGAAGAGACCAAGACTGACGCTATCACAACTGTGCTCTTCGGGGTGGAATTCCCAGGCCGTTTTGAAGGGTTTCTTGCACGCCTTGGTGAAGCCGACATTGTGTGGAGTAGCCCGAGAGCTCGATAAATCCTAATGGAGCAAAACGCCTGCTATGGGGTCTTTGAAAGGTCAGGTTCCGCGTTGCTTGAGCTCCGAAGCAAGGGCAATGCAAGAAATGTGGTCAAGATTGAGTTCGGAGGGGGCCCCCGAGGCTTTTATCTCACAAGGCGGGGCATGACTCGTTGACGACTGGTTGATTACAAAACTGGGACTTGAAGATAAGATCGTCCCCCCTGTTACTCCATTACAGACGCACTAGCGGTATAGCTCTAACAGCTCTCTGTCCTCCACCAGCTATCAGGGATAGATCTTGCTGAACAAGCATGAACCTAGCACCCAGGGTGTTGATGAACCACTCGTGAAGTGTGGGGTTATCGTAGATTCCTGCAACTCCAAAGATCTTGTTGTGCTTTCTGCAAACTTGGCTGACCTTTTCCACTGAAGTTCTGTACTCCTTGCTGTCCCAATTACCGCCGACTCCCAGGTCGATGCTCAGGTCAAATGATCCAATTAGAAGGACGTCTACGCCTTCGACTGCTGCGATTTCTTCAGAGTTGTTGACCGCGTTTTTGCTCTCAATCATTGCAAAGACTGTTGATCCAGAGTTGTTGCCAAATTCAATTGCCTCTTTCAAAGGGGTTGGTCGCATGTTGAACAGAGGCATGGCGCCAGTCATTGAGCGACAACCGTAGGGAGGATACTTCGAGATTTTCACGGCTGCCTTTGCCTCGTCTAACGGGGTTAGCTGGCTGTTCTTAGCCGGATACTGACAGTATTTCTTACCTGCGCTCTCAATGTGAGGAAATATCACACCCATGGCGCCTCCATCTAGTACACGCTGGACGAAACCGTTGCCACACTGATGAGGGACTCTCACAAACGGAGTGATGCCTGCGAGATGGCCGACATTGCAGAGATTGCTTGCCTCAGCTAGGGTCAACCAGGCATGTTCGAGATCAATAAAGAGGGAGTCAAAGCCGGCATGTCGGGCTGTTTGAACGATCTGAGGACTTGTCAAAAGTTTGATGCCGAAAGATTTGCAGACCTCTTTGCGGGCAACACATTTGAGGAGGCTGTTGGTGTACTGAACCGAAGCCATGATGGAACACTTTTGGGAGATGAGATGACGAGTTGGGGATACAGTCAGTTATTGGCCTGCTTTTTGTCTCAGAAGTTTATATCTACTTTATCGGACGTCGTCTCCGACCTAAAAAGCAAACTGTTCTTTCTTGTGAAGATCGAAATATCGAGGTCCATGCGGGGTTGCTGTGGCTTCGGAGGCGGCGGCCGAGGCTTTGTGGGACCATCTGCAGGATGTTTCTAGCAGGTGAGTGTTCACAGAGGCATAGGTAGAAGTATCGATCTTCTATGTCGGTTATCCCGGCTTCAACTATGATAAAAAAAACACATTTCCAACACATCATATCATCATATCCTAATGCTAAGATAGTGGCCTTTTATTAGCCCTCCTGCCACCTACGCACTGCAGGCAGTCGAAGACTCATACCTACCTGCATAAAACGAGGTAGGAATATCAATCGCAATGATTACAATCTTTTGAGGAGCGCTTCGAGTCATTTGTAATCTTCATATTGCTAGAACTACAGGGTAAGGTGGTCATCAAAGTCCTGTCTCCTTTTGCCTCTCCTTTTCCCAAGACATCCCCGTCATTAACTGGTTTATATATTACTACCTCTTCAGCCATGGAAACTCACCCTTTTATGATTCCAATAATCTCATTATCTCTCGGCCCAACGCTGGCTACTTGAAGCCAACTGCGAAACGAACCGGGTCTCCCCAGTGGTTAACAAAGTTTATCGGGAGAAGCTAACCTCCAACAAGGGAAGGGAACAAGCGGCCGTTGGGCTTGCGTGACTTCTTGCACCGCGTGACTTTTGCCCTCACTTGTTGATGTTGGTCCCAAATGCTCGGACAGAATATGCTACCCCTAGCTAGCTAAGCTGCAAGCCCCCCTTGCTTAAAAACCAGGATGACTACCCTCGTGTCGGAATCCTCGGTCTCGCCCGTTGTAACCCTTGTTTTACGGTATGACTTGAACCTGACAAAACAAACAAGGGGGGGCCATCCATGTTTACCGTAGCATTAAGAAACCCGGACATTCCAGTCCCCCCTCCACTTTTCCACTTTTAACCGAGATCCTACGGTAAAACAAAACGTGGGAGCGTGGGAAACATGCACGAAATGAGGAAAAAGCTCCGCTTTGGACATTTGTTTTCTCTTTCCTCAGGCTTGATGCCTCTTCCCCCTTTGCCCAACCACCCTATATATGCGTTGAAGAAGAAAAAGTAAAAAGAAGAAAAGGGATGAAGAGAAGAATGAAGAATGAAGCGAAATATGAAGAGGCAGAACAAGATAATGATAAAGAAGAAGAAGAAGGACAAAGAAAAGGTCTGAAAACTACATAGCTTACAGGACTGATGCTTTCATACAAATACATTACTGTTGTAATACTTCAGGATGCTGAATTCCTCCAATAATCCCCTGTTTCCTCCGCCTCGTCGGTGTTCGTGTGCGTTTTTCTTGCTCAATAATCATCACTGCATCAGGCACAAACTCGACGCCCCGGTTTCTGCTGTTGTGCCGAGTGTGAAGCTTGCGGTGGTTGTTGAGGTTGTCCCTCCGGTTGAACTGGCCTCTACCGCAAAACTCGCATGAGAAACGGTTGGGACCCTCGCCGTGATAGCTGCATATTTTGTTAGCTGAAGGCGTTAGTTTCACTGCTCGTCTGAAGACTCACGATTGCTTGTGTCGCTTGAGGTGCTCTTTACGCCGGAACGCCTTGTTGCAACCTGGATAGTCACAACCACACCAGACAGGTTCCGCGGGAGCAGAGGCGGACTTGACGGATCGTTTCCTGGGTTTTCGGGTCTGAGCATGCTGGAGCTCGGCAGTTTTGCGTTGAATCTCATCCACTGCCATCGGCCGAGGTCGAATTGGCCTTGGTGAAGCAGAGTTGTGGACATGAGAGGAGTCATGGGCATAATAAGGAGTCTCTGACTGGTGATCAATATCGAGCACCTCGTCATTGCTTTGTAGGTAGGAGGTCGGGCTGCCACTGGCACAAGACCAGGGTGAATAGATATCAGTGGCCTCGAAACCAGAAGGCATCGTGGGGGTCATGACAAAAGAGGTATTGATAATAGCAGCCCCAGGGGAGCTGGCATACATTTCCGGGCTCGATGGAGGTACAGAACTCATAGAGCCGTTGTGTTCCATGTTCATCTCCCTGTAGTGTAAACCAACAAGCTCCTGCTTTAAGGGAGTGTTTGGGGGACAGTCAGGAAAAGGTATCTGCTCCGGCTTCGTCTCAACGACAGCATCAAACATAAAGGTGCCCACTGTAGAGCGAGGAGCCGCGTCAACTCCGTTGTAGCTGTTGTAGGATCCGTCAGGTTCCAAGGCTGACAACTCATAAGGTGATGAAAGTCGAGATGAAGAAGTGAAAGGGTCGTAAGAAGAAGCAGAAGAAAAGCTCGTTGAGGCGTAAGGGCACGATATGGACTGGCTGTAACTGAAGCAGCTGTCCATATCAAATTGAAAATCCGTCTTGAATTGGTGAGCCATTGTGAAGGGAGATGTTGCGGGATTAATCAAAGAAGTAAAGTAGTGTGTGTCGGATATGAATTCTTCAAGGCAAACGAGAACATGAGAAGCAAGGATGTTCAAGATACGTTCCAAGAGGGTGTGAATGGAATCTGATCAAACCACTACGCACATGACTTTGTCGAGAATGCATTCGTGGACTCGCCATCAAGATATACCACGGGATGGAATGAATTCTGAGGAAGCCGAGACACTCAGGTCGTAAATCCACTCATAGAAAAACAATGGTATCATTCAAAGGGAGCGAGATAGAGACATATGGTCTGCCCTGTGGGTTGATGGCTTGCAGACGTTGAACTTCTCGCCTCGTCACCGGAGAGGTGGTGTCAAAACCCGTAACTTGGACCAACAGTGGGTCTAGACTCTCCGATCGAAAAAGAGAAATGGGTAGTGTTATCCGGTATGTTTGCCATTCTAGACAACTCCCGCTTAGTGGACAGTGGGCACCGCGGTTGCGGGTTTTGATACCACCTCTCAGGTGAGCACTGTGAGAGTTTAACAAACTACCGGGCAGTCTTGGAGTGGAATACGGTCGATTAAAGCAGGGAGGCTCTAGTTCTCCACTGTGGGTTAGTTGGTGGTCGAATAGCCTGATGTTTTGGATGGGATTGATGTCAATATACGTCAGGCTAGACCGGAGCAAGAAGCCTGATCTTGGCCCTGCATGAACCCCCCGGGCTAGATCTGACGCGAACCTCTTCCCATCTTCTCCCCGGGATTATTGATACGCTAGGACAATGAGAGAACCTATCAAGATGTATCTCCGCGGGCGTCCCTGTAAGGGACGAAGTGAGAATGGGGGAGTGGTGCAAGTGGATGCCACATGGTTTCCTGTGCTCCCCGGCCCGCCCTCGGCTGCACCCGAAGGAATGTGACATGAACTCGAAACAGACGTCGAAACGAAATTGCAGACTAAAACATGTGGCCATATGACGAGGCCATTTCGCTAACGCTGTATCCGAGAGTCGTTAGTTCGGCGTCGGGACCATAACAGGGTTGGCTCGGATGGATGGGTGTTTTTTATTCCTCGTTATAAAAAGGAGGGGGCTGGGAAGACGGGCATATCCAAATTTCTTATAGACAAGGGTCTTTTCCCCTCCCGTTCGAATCAGAAGACTCTCGTGTCTCTTTTACACTTGATGTTACTTTGGCTCTCGGGTCTAGGTATCTAGAGTTCGTCTGTACCCTTGTTCTTCCCCACCAGCAAGCCACGAGGCGAAGGGAAGATGATTGAACTAACGCAGGGGAAGATCAAAAGAGTTATAACCGCATCTTCTTTATAGTCAAGGAATTCAACTGACTTTCTACCTCTGATTCGCTGATATATGTCAGTTCCCCTGCCTATTACCACCCTCCAGGCCCGACCGGTTGGAACCGGCCCAGCCGGGTTGATGATGGCATGTCAGGGAGATTTGTTGCCCCCTTCGAGAGAGGACGGTGGTTGGGCTGAATCCCGTACTCCTCTCAGTTGGGACGAATATGCAGAGCTTGGCTACCGGATGCCACGTGGACTGTCAAACTACTGCACAGCACAGGCCGCCCTTCTAGGCTTGGGTACGACCAGGGAGGGGGTCAGACCTTTCTCCTGCATGCCAAAACGAACCAGTTATGGTATGGCTTCAGAACTTCGATTACTTTTTACGAATTGAGTTGACAGCTCTCTCGGATGGATTCCCTTCCGCACTGGCCGGGGAACGGCAGATGACAACCTTCTTCCCCAGCCTATCACCCTCCTCTAAAAGGTGCTTACTATCATCCACCCCCACGGTGGCCTGAGGAGAACTCCTTGAGGTATCTCATTCGGTTCGACATGAAGCTTGGCACAAATCCACCCCCTTGTTCAAAAGTGTCGCCATGTCTGGCGTGAGAGCGAAGGGCCGGACCGCCTGAACGGACTCTCGCATCGATGAGTAGCGTATGCGAGTAAGATCCGAAGCCGTGCCACCAGGAGAAATCATTAACCGAGTAGTGCAGATGCCCAAAGCTCTCGGGAAATTGGCACGGGTACTTGCGAAACTCTATTGATACGAAGAAGGAAATGAAGATCTGGAACGCAACTTGGCTCTGTAGTTTTGAGAGACTTGAAAATCTACACGACAAAAAGACATTGCGAAGCCTCACAGGCTATAAGGTGGCTTGTCTATGGAAGGTAAGTCTTTGAGATAGCCCTTGCTGGTCGCACGAGAGTTCTCTGGTCTAGACCAGACGCCTGCGCTTTATATCCGGGATAGATTTATTGCCTTAATGTCTGAACAAGGAGGAGACTTAATAGACGAGTAATAAAAGAGTTGGCATAACTTCCCTTGACAAAGCTAATCAGCCACAGTGCCTACGGGTACGCCGCACATGGCTTTATTGCGCCATCTCAACAGCCAATCATCTTCTCATGCAGGTGCCCGCATTGCATCGTCACTGACTCAAATCACTCGCCAACACTTCTCCCTTCCTCCATCACAACCACAACCCAACATCTCAGTTAAGGCAACACAAGGATCCCATCAGCTTCAATCGGTTTTAACCATCCATACTTGGAGCATCGCACAAGGCATCCTCACAACCACCCCTTTTGAGCCCTTTTTCCTCGACTCCGCTCAACCATGTCTCACAAAACCCAAGAACCAGTCATCACCAAAACCTCAGACCTCCCCGTCGATCAGGCCAAATGGATAACCCTCAAGAAGATTGAATATGTCGACCAAGTCGGCAAGGCAAGAACCTGGGAGGTAGCCACAAGAAAGACGAGAGGGAAAGCCGGCGTAGACGCTGTCGCAATGGGAAACATCCTTCTTCATCCCTCAAAGCCCGCATCCACCATGCTCGTCATCCAGTACCGCCCTCCTCTGGATGCATACACCATTGAATGGCCAGCTGGTCTTATCGACGCTGAAGAGACCCCCGAGGAAGCTGCAGTACGCGAGATGAAGGAAGAAACAGGCTACGACTGCAAGGTTCTCAGTGTCAGCCCTGTTCAATCTGCGGATCCCGGGATGAGCAATGCCAATATGCAACTTGTCATGGTTGAAGTTCAGCTAAATGAGAATGAGGAGGAGCCAGCGCAGCGATTAGACGATGGAGAACATATCCAGCGAGTGGTTGTACCTCTTTCTGAGCTGTATGATCGTCTGGTTGAGTACTCAAAACAGGAACGGACTGTGGTTGCTGCAAAGCTGTTTCACTTTGCTGCTGGCATGCACTTTGCCCAGACGCAAAAGTATTTCTAAGGCAGGGTCCGAAATGTGGAACCAGGATGGAATAGATGGCTTTAGAGGATAGAATCTTACTCATAGAGCATTCTAGAAGGGATCAGGGTGGCTTTATGCTTCATCGTTCACCATTCCTCGGCCACGACTTCATATACATATAGAAAAGACGGCCTTCTCGAAGTAAGATCATTCGAATCCGGAGTGAATATCTGGTCAGCAACGGATCGGAATAACAGCAAACCGAAAAAGGTCATATAGCAAATGAAACCAAGAAACCTTTCCTTCACCCACAACTCCTCGTTCAAGAATTTTGACCCATGTCACCAACGAAATCTTCAAGATACTCGACTTCTCGTCAAAAAGCTTGCCAAGCATGTTCTGCCGCCAAGGCAAAATGTGACCGCAGACCTGACACCTGTGGGCGGTGTGCCCTACGAGGTCTGGATTGCCACTATGCTCAATCAAGGGCATCAAACTCGGAAAGCAGAGACACGAGTCTTTTCGATGGGAATGATACAGCCTACTCGCTTCCAGTGGTTCCCTTGGAGAGTCTACAGCCAGTCGCTAGGACAGATACGCCAAGTTCAACAGTCCGTTCGATAGAATCCATCCCTGGCAACACCCCCGGAAGTTCATCTGCCCAAATCCTGCCCGCCATCGAAGCAGATCCGCCAGAGCTCAATTTCTCAAGACTCGAACTTGTATGCCCCATCAACAGCGACGACATCAAAAACCGCTGGCTAAACACCTACGTCCCATTCCCCGGACAAACCCTGAAAGACTATTCTCCCAGTGTCATGGGCTTTGTCTACAGAATCCTCAAATCATACGCATCAGTCGTTGTTAGAGGTCGTGGAATCCCCCCTTTCATCCACTTCTCTCAGATCACGCCAGCAGCAGTTACTCGTCCTCTTTCAACCTGTCTCAGCCTGGTGAGGATCTGCGAAAACTCTCTACCTGGTAGTGAGGGCACCACTACGGATATTCTACAGAGGGAGATGACCAGTATCTATGAGCAACAGGGGACATACGTCGGCATCGATCTTCTTGCCGCTTTTCAGGCGTACTTGATCTACGCGCTGGTTCTGTGCTTCCATCTCACTCCTTGTCAAGGGCCGGCTCCCTTTCTACGGCAAGCCATCATAAATCTTCAAGAGATTGCATGTACAAGCTCTCAGCGGGGCCTTGTCTGTGTAGCTGAACAAGACGGTATTCGACCAAAATGGGAAGCTTGGATAATTGCGGAAGCAAAACGAAGGACCTTGTACACAATGTACTTTTTAGACAACGTTCTCTCAGCTCAAGACGGTCTTCCAACATACCTCGGCAGCGAACTACGAGGATTACCAGCACCCTCAAGCAAGACCCTATGGCAAGCACACAGGCACGATTGGGAAGCAGCCTACAATACCAATCTAGCTGAGTGGGCAGAAGGAAACTTTCGGATCGACGAGCTATGGCCCCTTTCCAAAAACTCGGACGAGAATGTGGTCAAAAGACGAAACAGGGTGGATCGCTGGTTAGAAGGTGTTGACGAGTTTGGAACGATGCTCTATGCAGTGACCAGTTGTACGCATGGTACTTAAATACAAGCTCATGATGTCATGAAAGTTCCATTGTTTAGTGATAGATCAATCATAAATGGCCCCGTCCGGCGTTGAGGTCATTCCGGAGTTGAAGGCTCAACTCCGGTGCCAAGGTCTCAGCTCCGATGGCATGGTCTCAACGCCGGAGTCCGAATTTAAATATCCCTATATAAACAGAACATCTCTTGATCACAAAGAGACCAAATAGATCAAGCAAGTATAAAAAATTCAACCATGGCTACTCATTCAAACACACGGAACTCTCCCTCAGGAGAACCGACTCCCGAGCAACCTTATAGCATCTTTAACAAGCGACAAAAAGCCTTGATCGTCCCCATCGTTTCCGTCGCCGCAACATGTACGTTCCTGAACCCTCTCATCCATCCATCTACTAACCCTCCAGTCTCCGGCTTCGCCTCAAACATCTACTTCCCCGCCCTTCCCACGATCGCCCACGACCTCGACACCTCGATAGAACTCATAAACCTCACCGTAACCTCATACCTAATCTTCCAAGGCATAGCACCCAGCTTCTGGGGTCCAATCTCAGACGTCAAAGGGCGACGAGTCGCGTATTGCTGTACATTCATCGTCTTCTTGGGCGCTTGTATTGGACTTGCAGAAGCAAAGAACTATGCAACTTTGCTTGTTCTGCGATGTCTTCAGAGTACAGGGAGTGCTAGCACTATTGCTATTGGATCTGGGGTTATTGGAGATATAACTACGCGTTCTGAGAGAGGTGGTCTTATGGGTATCTTTCAAGCTGGACTTCTCATGCCAGTTGCCGTTGGTCCTGTGATTGGCGGCTTACTGGCTGGATCACTTGGTTGGAGGTCTATTTTTTGGTTTCTAGCCATCTACAGCGGCGTCTTTCTGGCCTTTTTGGTCCTCTTGCTCCCCGAGACACTGAGAGCAATTGTTGGCAACGGCAGTCAAACACCTTCAAACCCCATGACCAAGTTCCCCCTGACTATCTACCAGAGAACGACCAAGACACATTGGGATCAGACACCACAAGAACCAACAGCAAGAAAGCACATCGACATTACCGGTCCTATCCGAATCCTCGCCAGCAAGCACGCCGCCCCCATCATTTTCTTCCTCGCCATATACTATGCCGTCTGGCAGATGAGCATAACCGCCATGTCCACTCTGTTCGAGACGAAGTACGGCCTTGGAGAGACTGAAGTTGGCTTGACCTTTATTGCCAACGGCGTAGGTTCCATCATTGGGACTCTGATCACTGGAAAGATTCTCGATATCGATTACCGTCGTGTCAAAGTACAGCATGACTCTTCAATCACCGACCCCGAAACCAATCAATCCGAGTTTCCTCTCGAAAAAGCACGTCTTCGCCTCGTGCCTCTCTTCTCCGTCCTCCAATGTCTATCCATCATCCTCTTCGGCTGGACAATCCACTACCCTCACAAAGTCCACATCGCCGTTCCCATCATATCTACCTTCATCACAGGCTGGACAGCTGTCTCAACACAGTCTGTGGTAATGACCTACCTCGTCGACATCTTCCACGACCGCAGCGCCGCCGCGAGCGCAAGCCTCAACCTCGCAAGATGCCTATTTGCCGCAGGTGGTACGAGTTTCATTATGCCAATGATCAATGGCATTGGAGTTGGGCCAGCATTCACAGTGTGCGTTGCTGTGCAGGTTTTAGGGTTACTAAGCTTGGGTATACAGTTTAGATATGGCAGTAAATGGAGGAGAGAGTCAGATGCCGACCAGGTAAAGAATTCCAGGTGATCAGACGTCGTTTCTTGTCAGGTTAAGCCACTTCCCTCCCCCACAGATAGACAATTGAGACACACAGCCAAAAGCCATGCTTCCAGTACACCATCAAACAGACGTCAACTCACGTTTTTCCAAAGCTTCTAGAAATAATCCATGCTCAATATCCCCATCAAACCCCAGAAAACAACCCCCGGAGGATCTCTCAACCGATCACTTCCACGTGTGAGGACCACCGCCAATTCTAGTGCCCGCCCGGACACGCCGTGAGGGGTCGAATGTCACCACCAGACGATAACCGGCCAACGCCTCGATGCCCTACAGAACGCCACCATCAAAGCACACAAAGAGTGAGGGGGTTGCTTTTGCTGCAGCGGAACAAGTCCCCGCTAGAGGATGCAAGCACGGCAAGGCCTTGGATCATTTGTCTGCCGCATTACACGTTGTGGAAGAGCTTGAAAGGCGTAGGTTTGAGTTCTGGGCTGGCCCCAAAGCTCAGCAAAGTTCAACGCCAACCGTTAGCCGCAGAGTCGATCAACGGCGGATCGGAGGCTTGTAAATGTCCCCAGATCCAAGCCCACGGGGTACAAGAGGATGATCCAGTGCTTGCTAGTGGAAGCTTGTTCTTTTCGGGTGGATGGCTTTCTCTGATAAGCCTGGTCGACTGCACATTTGACGATCCCGCCACCGGCCGATTTCTTTTCTCATCTTTTTCACACGCTTGCCATGGACAATCTCTAGAGCTTCACGATAGTCGATTACCATGACGATAATACCCTTGTCGAGACAATCACCGTCTTTGCCTTGCGGTTGAAGCCATGTTCAATGCAACAGGCCCCGACTCGAATCGAAATGCGCCTCCAGGTGCCGTCCCCGACTTTGACAATCCTGAAGATGTATTCTACACGCTCAATGTGGCCATGATTTCGATATGTGTGTCGTTTGTCGTAATATTCTACGGTATTCGGATATATGTCAAGCGCACCATTACCCACAAGATATTGACAGAGGACTGTAGGTGTTGGTTGTCGTGTTGTTGACGTAGCTGACAATTGTAGGGACATGCAGTGTCGCATTCGTACGTGCGTTGATCAGTAGTTGTTCTTTGCTGACCTTGATAGGTCTTGATCACGTTGTATTGTTTGACCGTCTTTATGAGTACGACTTTTCTATCGATTGCTGTCAATTGCTAACATAGCCAGTGGCACGATATGGAGCAGGATACCACGCATGGGAGATTCGAAAGCCAGAGTACTACAACTGGCTCAAGGTAAGTGAATTGACTTCAATCAAGACTCAACTGACATTTCCAGTGGTTCTACGCCAGCACCGTCGTCTACTGTCCCGCCGCCTTCTTCACAAAAACCACAATCCTCCTCCTAATGGCACGAGTCTTTGCAGTCGAACGAAGAGTCTCAAAAGGCATAAAAATATTCATATGGTGTCTACTACTGGGCTACGTCCCTATCGAGTTCCTTCGAATATTCACCTGCTTCCCGATCCGCACATATTGGGATCCTTCAGTCAAAAATGCCCATTGCCTCAACCAGCGCAAAATCTTCTTCTCGAGTTTGTCACTATCGATCGTCACCGATTTAATCATATTGATCGTTCCGATACCGTTGACTTGGAAGTTACGCATGCCATTGCGTAAGAAAATCAAGATTGTTTTGTTGCTGGGAGCTGGAGGAGTTGCTACTGGTTTGACCATGTTTCGCACGTACAAAGCGGTAAAATTTCTCGACTCGGATGATATAACAGTGGACTACACTCCTATTGATATCTTGACGTATGTTCCCATAAATCTCATGATTATCAGTCACTAATAGAGACCAGCGCCCTTGAAATCACCATCGGCTTCGTCTGCGCCTGTCTCCCCTCCCTCAACCTCCTAATCGAGCACAACATCCGCAAACGTCGCCGACAGAAGCAGAACCCCAAATGGCCACGACAAAGAAACGCAATATCGTCAATAAAGAGACATTTCCGCTGGGTCAGCTCATCAACAGACCCATCACTCCAACGTCCTTCCAGAGCCTGCCTAAAGAACCGAAACTCGGATCGAATGATTGATTTCGACGTCGAACTTGCCATGCTCACTGGACAACCCGTACGCATGAGATCAGCGGGAGGTGCAAGCGCAGATTCCTTAAACTGTCGACCTCTGAATAATACGCTCAGCTTTGGGGATGGACAGAGAGAGGGATGGTTATCAAGAAACCACAAGGATAGTGATGAGCAGGATGCAGAGTTTATTATGAAAATGGTTGAAAGCTCAAGGATACGAGCAGAAGAGGGGTCAAAAGAGTCTTGGTGTCCGGTCTGGGATGGTCCGAGAGATCCTTTAGCCAGTGGAAGAAGTTGGCAGCGCAGTATACCCACTCGAGGATAGCATTGCATAGACATAGACTTGCATCATGATGGAGTAACGCAGCATCTATACCTATTTCTTTGAATCATCAGAAGCGTCTACCGTTGAACAAAGCCTGCTTGAGTGAAATGACAAACGATCATCTGTAATACCAATCAGTTCAACCAAGGTTTGTCATTTATGATAAGGCTGCAAAGAACAAACCCCACCACATCAACATGAAATCAAGGTTGCGCAGCATGACAGAGACCCGGATGGAGGGGGGAATAACAGCCTGGTACGAAGTTAATGTACTCGTGTCTAAGATTGATAATAAATATCTAACTTATTTGTAAAATTCATACACATTGACACTGAGCGATACTATGCCTATTCCCCCCCTAACCTCCAAACCATGACTAAATCTATCTCAATTCCCTCGCCAAGCCCAGCCACGTCAGATAAAACCTCCACTGAGACTCAAGTTTAACCGAGAAACCTGCATTTCAGTTCAGCTGCTCTTTTTTTTTCCTTACCCTAATACAGCCAATAACCGAGTGCATATAATTGGGATGCAGCACAACCGCCAGCCTGATTACAGTTATGCACACACACACACACACACACAAAGTCGGACAACATGCATAGTTGGGCGCTTAAACCTTGTTTCGGAGGGATCCATATGATCTGCGGTCTTTATTTAGCTAGGAGGTTGTATTCGCTGTCGTGACCAGAGACACACTTTTACTCCAAGAGATCACTCCTAACCCAATCGATGGGATACATAACCGCTCCGATATTTCGGGACATTTCTGCGACCGAGATGCATGTTTTACTTGCGTCTGCATTACGTTTGAACTTTTCCCAAATAGCCCAACCCAGTGTTGGTATATACACCCTTCGCTCTCTTCCCTTGCCGCCTTTGCCGCCGATATTTCTCCATCTCGACGTTCAATGTGATTCTTTCATATCTGTCTTTATCCCATGCTACCTCTCCTACCGTTATCCCATCGACATCTGCCCTACATTGGGATCGAGGCAACATGTTGGCCTGTCTCGACCGCAGCAACAACGAAAACGTCGATCTAGTCCCCTGCGATCCAACCGGCGTGTTCAAATCATGCTGCTCAAGAGGAGACTCCTGCGCAAGCAACGGTCTCTGCGTGACGAGTGACAAAACCGCTCTCACTCCCTACTTCATCAACGGATGCTTAGTGGAAGACTGGGATGACCCAACTTGTCCAACACAATGCTTCAACGGTACGAATTTATTTCATGTGTCATCTCTCAGGTACTTAGAACTCTACAGTCAGTGGAAACGGAGTTAAACCCTGTGGCGTGGGCCAGTTTTGCTGTTTCGGCTCTAAAGGCTGCGATTGCAAAGAAGATGAAGTCTTCACCATGGAACCCGTCCGTATAATCGCGAGCATCCCTCTCGAAATAGAACCATCAATCGCCATCGCCATAACGACCATCAGTTACGAAGTCTTCTCTCCTATCGATACAACATCACTCACTCCATGCACCTCCACCACCGACGCCCCTATCACCAACCCTCCTGAAGACAACAACATGGATTTACCGATCGGTCTGGGTGTAGGGATCGGTACTGCACTCGCTCTTTTCACACTAGGTGCTGGCCTTTTCTTCTTCTTCTTGAAACGAGCATCAAAGCTAGAGTCTGTCGCCTCTAAGAACTCTTCTCAAGAGTCTTTCATGTCATATGACGATGAAAAGCATCTCTTACCGAGCGTACCTGTGGAGCTTCACTGCACGCCAGCCAGAGCTGAGTTGCCTTGAAGATGAAAGGGTGTTGACCGTGTTGGCATGTCTGTTCCTTATGATTTGAATGTCTGGCTGTAACATTCATTTGTTTTCCTTTTACATCTTTTAATTCAACGTCACTCGTTCACCTCGTATAGCTAGTCTATCCAGTCTTCTTTAACATGTATTGTACTCTTTCTACTTTTAGTTCATAAACGGCACAAACCGCTTCCCAACCTCCCTCAAAGCCTCCAAAGCTGTCCCTCTCGTCCTAGCCACAGCATCCTGGTTCTCCTCAGCCCTTCGAAGCATATACAAAAGACACTCCTCAAAAGACCCCCAGATGGTATACTTGTACACTCCAACAGTGGGAAGAGACTCCTTAGGGACGCTGTCAGATGTCCAAGTGTGGTCCTTCTTGTCAGCCACTAGTCCGAGGGAGACTTCATCTGCCATGCCCATCAGCTGAGCAAATGACAAGCTTTGGACTGTTCCTCCGTTTGCGTTGGGTGTATCAGTCAATGCACCTCCACTCCTCCAAAGTGACAGAGCCTTTTGAACACTTGCGTCATTGTGAGTGGCGAGCATAATCTCTGCATTCCAAGGTCGAGTCTGTCCAACGGCCGAACCACTCTCTGAGCTGTCAACCTTTCCTCCGAACAAGAACCTGACCGAGTTATCGTAGCAGTCATCCGTGTTTTGCTTGCATGTATGAAGAGCTTCAGGTCGGGCTTCAACGTGGAGGTATGCGCCGCGGACCATCTTGATCCCGATTGTAAAGTTTCGATCTTGAGAGAGGCGGATGTGCTTGATCATCTTGGAAGTTCCGGCCTGTAGGTACCTGAACAAGTTAGTTTGTGTAAATGGCATGACGATAGTAACTTACATCTGATATGTGTTGTAGATGACGGCTCGCCCATTTCTGTTAAATTTAGACATGACAGACTTGCAAAGTTAGCAAAGAACATAAGGTTGTAGATAAGAAACATACCAGAGCAACATGGTCGATAGCAGCTTGATGCAGAGAAGACTCGGCATCAATAAGAATCCTCACACCCTTCTTCTCAGCCTCAGCACAAATCCGAGTAAGAGCATCCTCAAAGACCCTCAGAGTCTCAAGATTAGTCTCATACTCCTTTGTACCAGGCGTAGAAGCAGAAAACGCATCAAGAGCAGCCACAGCAGCAGGACCAGCTCCTGTACAGCGAAGAGCAAGATAATCCTCGTCTGTCAGGTTCTGAAGAGTCTCCATATTCATGGAAACCCACTCCCGTAGGTTGGCATTGGTCTCTGTGAGAACATTGGTCTGCTCTTGATCTCCAATCTTTGTCTCCCTAGCAAAAGCGAGAACAATACCATCAAGACCCATACCCCTCAAGGACTTGATATTCTCTCTGATCTCCGCATTCTCAGAGCCGATACAAAACGTATTATAAAACGTCTTGTGTACAGGCCACCTCAGAAGCCGAGAGTTGGAAAGAAGCTGACTATGCCTCTTTGTGATTCTGATGATAACAGAGAGAATGCTCGACGGAAGTGCAGCTACCGAAAGAACAAGTAGAGATCGAAAGAGTATAGGAAGAGGGACATCTCGAAGAACCCTCGGTGCCTTGACCTTCTGGGCAACCTGAGCGGGGATGTGTGACGACTGAGACAGCCCTCGGGTTTGGAACCCGAGACTACGAGATCGACATGACACAAGACTTTTATAGCCCTGACGAGTCTCGAGGAGGGAAAGGGTATAACGACAAGGACGAACAAGACCTACTCTAAAGGCCATTGTAAAAAGAAGAAGAAGAAAAAAAAGTTGCTATGTAGAGTTGAAAAATCTTGAGAGGCATGATTGACTTTATCCTCACAGCCCTCTGATAGCGCCTCCCACCAAACTAGCCCAAAAAGCTAATCTCTCCCATCTCCGACAACGGCACCAACCCCTCTCGGGCATCTCGGTATCTGGTTTCTATCGGCTCTTGTGGTAGGTCACAAGGACGATATCGTCGTCAACTTTGGGAAACACAACGACACACCACGCATGGGTTCTGGGGGGTTCTCCACGCAGAGAGATAACGAATGCGGGGGAAAAGTCTAGATCTCACATACAGAACCCGGTTAGCGTAACCGCCAGATCTCAAAGCGCCGTGGGATGCCGATTTTCCATTGAGTTAGCGTAGCCGCAGGTCGTGCTCCACCGGTGAGCTTCCAGATCTTTTTATTGAAAGCCACGACGGGAGCCACCTGACCAGCTTTCCCCGGTCAAGCTTGTTTTTTTTTTTTTTTTTCGTTTCCGTCAGAGATCAATCATGTCTGCTCTCACTTCTACTGCTCGGTTATCCCGGTCTCGACTCCTACAGTCAACAAAGACTGTCAGGACAATTGCCACAGCGGGAGCTTACAGACTACCTGGTCCTTACAATGAGGCAAACGTAAGTCCATTCTCTCTCAATTTCTACAAACCAAACTAACATGTTCAGCGCGACTTTGCCCGAGGCTCCCCAGAGAGAGATGAACTCCTCCTAGCCCTCAAAGACCTCCGAGGCAAACTCCCAATCTCAGTCCCCAACGTCATCTCAGGCGAAAAGCGCACCTCAAGCGAACGCCTCCCAACACAAGTCCCCTCAGAAAAAGACACAACATTCGCTCAATACTCCCCCTCAACACGTCAAGATGTTTCAGACGCCATCAATTCCGCCCTAGAGGCAAAGCAGCAATGGCAGGATATGTCATTTTCCAACCGTGCAGCCATCTTTCTCCGCGCCGCAGACCTCGTCACTGGCAAGTATCGTGATGCTCTTTTAGCTGCGACTATGCTGGGACAGGGCAAGAATGCTTGGCAGGCTGAGATTGATGCTGCGGCTGAGTTGGCCGACTTTTACCGATTTAACGTATCTTTTGCGCAAAAGATTTATGAGACGCAGCCTACCATTCATTCTCCTGGACAACACGGGTAAGATTTTTTTTCCATCAAACCTCTTTACTCAAATTATGCTGACAAGTTAGTCGAACCGATTGGCGACCCCTTGAGGGCTTCGTCTACGCCGTCTCTCCCTTCAACTTTACCGCAATCGGCGGAAACCTCATCTCGGCCCCAGCAATCATGGGCAACGTGGTCGTCTGGAAGCCATCTCCCCACAACATCTACGCCAGCTACCTGGTCTACAAGATCCTTCTTGAGGCAGGCCTCCCTCCCAACGTGATCCAGTTCGTCAACGGTGACGCCGAGATGATCACCGACGTCGTCTTTAACGACCCCCGATTCGCTGCCCTCCACTTTACCGGATCCTCCGACGTCTTTCGATCGCTATACCAAAAGGCCGCTGATGGTATCGGCAAGAAGGTCTACCGTGATTATCCCCGACTCGTGGGAGAAACATCTGGCAAGAATTTCCATCTTGTCCATAACTCAGCCGACATCAGCAGCGCAGTCAAGCACACGATCCGCGCCTCATTTGAATACGCCGGTCAAAAGTGCTCTGCTTGCTCTCGTCTGTACATCCCCGCCAGCAAGTCCAAGCAGTTCCTCGACGAGCTCAAGACAGAGCTGAACACCGTCAAAGTCGGTGCTCCTGAAAAGTTTGAAAACTTTTATGGTCCTGTCATCCACAAGGGCTCTTTCGACAAGGTCACCAAGACCATTGACGAGGCCAACAACGATCCCTCTCTCGAACGAGTCTTTGGTGGCACATACAGTGACAAGACAGGCTACTTTATTCAGCCATCAGTCTACCTCTCCAAGTCTCTAAACCACAAGATCTTTGAGCAAGAGTTCTTTGGTCCCATCTTGGCAGTCCACATCTATGAAGACGCAGATTTCGACAACCTCCTAACAAAGATTGACCAACAAGGCGGTGGATTCGCCCTAACCGGCTCAATCTTTGCCGCCGACAGGACCATCGTCCAAAAGGCCGAGGACAAGCTGCGGTACGCCGCGGGAAACTTTTACGTCAACTGCAAGACTACGGGAGCTGTTATTGGACAGCAGTCGTTTGGAGGATCTCGATCGAGCGGTACTAATGACAAGGCAGGTAGTCCTAATTTGTTGATGAGGTTCACTTCGCCGAGGACATTGAAGGAGGAGTTTGGACCTTTGAAGAGTGTATTGTATCCTAGCAATATGTAGAGTACCGACAGGCAAACAAAAGTTGTGAATCATGAAGCTGCTTGCTCAACTGGGTGCTCCAATATCTGACGTCTCTACCTTGATGATAGAAAAGTCGTCTGATTTCGGTGTCAACAACTCTTTGACGTCACTTTCAAATAACCTGATGCTGGAGTCACCCTCCAACTTGTGAATTATCCATTCCAGCCTGTAAATCGTCCCTGACTCTCAACGGCCTCCTTCACTTCCATCAACCCTCTACTCCTGACTAACACTACATCTTCAACATCCCCGATAACCAGGAACAAAGCATGCATAACCACCCCCACGAACCAAAGTCCAAATCTCCAACACTTCAACCCATTGACCAATCATCCAAAGGTCCATATCTGTATCATGGAGCCCCCAACTCCAAATGCCGACACAATCCGTCCCCATCCCCCGCATGTAGGCTCCGCACCTCCTCCAACCGAGGAGCGCCGCCCCCGGGTTATCAAGGCCCGGAAGCCGGGTTCGGTAACTGGCATTCTCCCACGTGCCGTAGAAGCATCTTTCCCCGGGTTAGCTTTGGCGTCAACCGCTTACGCTAGCCATTATCCACTTTCTTGTGTCTGCGATCCTCGTACAGATCGTGTCAGTCGCACCACGATGGCATCACATATCCTCGGGGTACACCGAAGAGCAAAGGATCAGCATGTATATAAAGTAGCGTAACAGTTTAAATCCTCTCACCTCATTAATTCCACAATAATCCATCACAATGTCTCTCCCCAACAAGACCTCCCCCATCTCCATCGTCGGCGGCGGCGCCTGGGGCCTCTCGACGGCCCTGCACCTCGTCGAATCCGGCTACACCAACATCACAGTCTTTGAGCGGGGCGAGAGGATACCTTCACAGTACTCTGCTGCGTATGACCTCAACAAGATCATCCGTGCAGAGTACGAAGACCCATTCTACACCGAGCTCACCTTTGTAAGTCATCCAACTCGACACCATCACCCCAAATGCTAATAGACATACAGGACGCCATCAAAGGCTGGAAGACTCCCCTCTTCGGTCCCTACTACCACGAGACGGGTTACATCAACTGCGTATCCGGAAAAGCCCCCGAGAAAGCCGTCGCAACCCTCAACAAGAACCGATCCTCAGTCGAAGCCCATCCCGGCCTCAGAGACGGCGTCAAGTCCCTAGGCTCACCCGAAGAATTCCGAAAGTATGCCTGGCAGCTCACCGGTCCCCTAGAGGGCTTCAAGGGCTACTTCAACAAGACGGCCGGGTACGGACACTCAGGCAACGCTCTGAAGGCCGTCTATAACCACTGCGCCACCAAGGGTGTCAGGTTCATTCTGGGTGAGCAAGCCGGCAAGGTCACCACACTGTCATACGACAGCTCTAGCCGCTGCACTGGTCTTGAGACTGCCGATGGTCGCAAGCACTCGTCAGCCCTGACCATCTGCGCTCTCGGAGCAAACGGTGCATCTCTCGTCCCCTCGCTGGGAAAGTTCACTGTCGCCAGGTCCTGGTCTGTCGCCCACGTCCAGCTCACCCAGGAGGAATGCGACCTTCTCCGAGGCATCCCCGTCACCAACGTGAGAGACCTGGGCTTCTTCTTCGAACCTGATCCAGCTACAAAACTCTTCAAGCTGTGTCCCCTCGGCGCTGGCTTCACCAACACCAAGAACGGACTCTCTCTTCCTCCCGAAAACCCCTCGCGTGGCCCTCTGCAAGATTTTATCCCCTACGAGGACGAGCAGAAGCTACGCCAACTCTTGCGGGAGACGATCCCCTGGATGGCCGATCGTCCCTTTGTCGACCGCAAGCTGTGCTGGTTCAACGACAGTAAGGACAGCGAGTACCTCGTCGACTTTGTGCCCGGCACCGACAAGAGTCTCGTAGTTCTCTCGGGCGATAGCGGTCACGGCTTCAAGATGATGCCCATCTTTGGAAAGTGGGTGCTGGACCTCGTCAACAATGGCAAGCAGAAGCTGCAGCGCTGGCAGTGGAAGGACGGCGAGCAATCCGGCTGGGGTAACGAGGTGACCTGGAGAGTGGGCACTGCCAAGGAGCTACATGAGTTGGAGGAGGAGAGCAAGAGGATACTAAAAGCCCGTCTGTAATGATGGCCACTAGTTTAGACGTTACGATAGAGACAGTTTCCAGCCAAACTTGTGAATAACATCCCTCCAATCCTGATTCGTATATGAATTCGAAGACGAAATCAAATCTCTTGTATGCCATACAGCTCGGACAGCCTGAAAGACTGCCGAGATGTTGCTGATCGGCCACTTGCTATCCAGCAACGTAAAGTAGTCCAGAACCGGCTTACGTTGCTCATCTGAAGAGCATGCACAGCCGGCTAGGAAGAGGGGCCACATTGGAAACGACCGTCTCGCTTGTCTCTCGGAGATGATATCTGACAGACACGAGAGGAGCGTCTCATGGGGCTCCAGAATCGATGGGTGGGTGATTGGGGTATTGTAGCAGACCAGCCTAAGGTAAATCTGGGCTGCAATCCTGAACGACTCTGCACTCTTGAGCAGATATTCGTCCGTGCTGATATCCTGGGTCGAGAGCTGGTTGATACGGTGTTCCAGCTCTTGACCCTTTGTGTAGAGATGATCCTTGGACACGGTGTCGTCGTGGCCACCCGAGACGAGTGACAGAGCAGAGATTTCATTGATGATGTCGACGAGGTCCATAGAACAGCCAATCTGCTCATCGATAATACCCCGCGTCTCCTGGAGCTTGGGAAGGGTAACCTCGGCTCTGGCTAGACCAGCCATGGCCTGGTCTGAGTCAGTGGCTTCCTGTGGCCGTCCGGTAGGTTTTGTCGTTTCCATCAGGACGTAGCGGAAGCGGAAATATTGTAGCGCAAACTGGGCCACGCTGGGGTCAATGGTTGTTCCAAAGCTGTCGATGAGAGCCAGTGCGCCCTGGAGATGACGCAGCCAAGCTGGGCGGGATCCTTGGGCAATCTCTAGAGAAGCGAGGAGAACGCAAGTCAAGAGGTTTCCCTCGCAGCTCTGAGGATCTGGTAGAGTATGCTGCAGCTCCTGGAGGGCACGAACCTTGTACTGCGTCGACAGCGCACGATAGTCCCTGCCATCCACGACAATGTCGTGAGCCCACTCTGCAGCGCTCATAGCTAGAACGGCAGAGAGCAGAGGTCCCTGGTTGTATAAAACTCGAGGGATGACAGAAGTGCGGAAGCCGTTGCGTCCTGTCTGCACGTAGACTCTGCTACTGCTAATAACTTCGACATCTGCAAGAGTCAGCAACGTCAACAATCGATAGATGATGCTTACAATACTGCACAAGAGCCGACTCGATGGAGTGACCATCATACTGTCGACCAACGGTATATGGTGAGATGACTCGGGGAAAAGGAACAAGAGACTGAATATCCCGTGTATCCAAGACCTCACGAGATTCCTGCTCTTGATCCCCCTGGATCTTGCTCCAAATAGTGGCAAGTTCCCTGGGAGACAGATTCAAGAAGCTAGCGCCCTTTTCTGAGCCTCCAACAGGCACAATGTAGTGATCCGGTGAAGCCGCAACAACAAACTTGAGAGGATTCGAAGCAGAAGCAGGCTCGGGAAACACGCAGTTATCACCCATCTTGCGACAACGGCGACAGACTGGCTTCTCCTCATCGCATCGACGCTTGCGCCTGCGACAGTTGAAACAGCCGTCCCGGCTGCGAGAGCCGTTCCCTGGCATGGTGCATAGTTGCGTGATGAAGCTTGTGAGAGTTGTGTCAAGTCTTATCAAGTGTTAGTCGTGTTGGAGAGGAGTTGGCGGGAGGGAATGTGGAGGAGTGGAGATGTAGTGGAGTGTGTGTCACTTGATGTGTCCACGTGACAACTGCGATACCGCACTGATGAGGGATGTGCTTATCACCAACAGAGAGTATGAGTGTCAGTTGGCTGTATTTTACGTATCTAGGTGTATCTCGCATAGGGCTATCGAGTCATGCTCACTTACGCCTTGTATTAATACAGTTCTCGCCTAGCTTGGGGAAAGATCCTGGTATTGACACAAGGTACAAGACCACTGATCGCATGCATCAATTTTTTCGCAGTAGGTAGCAATCTACAACTCGCGACAAGGCCGTCTTGCAAATTTTAATTGACCATTTAATTACTGACTAAATATAATAGAGAAAAGAGCCATTAATATAGGAAGTTGATCCAATGTTGTGACAAATGGCAGCCATCCATGTGTGAATAGCTTCAATTGGCACTGGTGACTCCAAAGGGCATCACGAGAACCACGCCCAACCAAGAAAACACACTCGGTAGGTACAGCCCGTGTATGTTTCCTTAAAAAACTAACCACTCCTAACATGGACGATGATACCTGGCCAATGGGGCGGGGAATCCGACACCGCCTTGAACCAACCAGCCTCGGGACCCAGACGCAACGCCCTAAACCTCTCATCAAGAGCGGCACGATCCTCTTGTGCCCCAGGCTCATCATCATCATACTTTGCCCTGTACCAGACTCCCTTCTTGCTAATCCAAAACTCAATTTCTGGAGCGTTTTCTGCCTTCTCATCCTTGAGATATCGCTGAGCTCGAAAGTCGTCGGGCGAAGTGTGCGCCATGGCATACTTCTTCATATCCTCGAGTCTCGCCTTGGCCTCCAGAGTTATAGGTGTAAACTCCCTCGGACCGTTGTCCTTCGGCTTGATGCAGTTCTCGGGGTTCTTTCTGCACAACTCGTTGAACTCGAGTACAAGTAAGCCTGATAGATACTCGCGAGAGTAACCCCTCAGGTTTACCCCAACTGGGTAGGATTCAGCGTCGTCATTTGAGTCTGGGAACACGCTCCATCTAAGCGCACCAAACTCCGGCTTCCCTTGCTTCTTCCTGATCTTCTTTTCGAGTGGGCTGGCCTTTTGTCTGAGTCGTGCGGACCATCGAGGTTCCAGGGTCTTGTGTTGTAGCCTGGCTTGCTCCAGGAGATCCTCCAGGTCCTCATCATCGTCGGCAACTTCTCCTTGCTCTGTGGGTATCTGGGCCCTGGCTCGTTCCTCGGCTTTCTTGATGAGATCTTCGATGAGCTTCTCACCGGCGCCCTCGGTCAACCTGCGTTTGTCCTTGGAGAATGTTGGTATCTGAGGCTTGACTCGTTGTTCAACTTTGTCAATGACATTCCCCAGGAGCTCGTCATTCTTCTCCTTGTCGCAATCCTTCTGTTTTGTCGCATCATTGCCATGGTCCTTGGCCCCCGATGCCTCAGATCTCTTGTTTGGCAGTCCAATTTTGCCAATGAGACCCTCCAGAAACTCGTGGTTTCTCTGCTTGGGCTTGCTCTTGGGGTAGATGATCACTTTGCCATTCTCCTGCTCGACATGAGTGACGGTAGCTTCAGTCTCCTCGACTCCAAGCTTCTTGGGAATAAGAGGCTTATATCGTTCCCCGACTTGGTCAAGAATAGGCCCAAGGAGGGGTGTAAGCGCATCCTCCGGCTCATCAACATCAACCTTGGCTGGGTCGGGTCCTTTTTGTCGCTTCTCAACAGAACGAGGAACAGCCTTGTGGATCTGGATGTGAGAGTAGTGCACACAACGGTCGGATTCCTCGCTCCCGTCTTGCGCACATCCCTCGACATCTGGAACGAATTTATCATTCTTGTCCTCAGGAGGGGTGATGTTTTCGAGAAGCTTCTTGGTCCCGGGGGAAAACTTCTCGGGTTCAGACGTAGACTCCTTAATAGGACGCGGGCGAATCGGCTTCATAATGCCCAACTTGATCATTTCAGCTGGGTCAGGCCTCGCATCGCTAGAGACGTAGTAAGGGTCCTTGACATAGAAGCGGCCATTGTCAGGGTGTTGTGAATATCTCGGGGCGAGGTCAGGAGGGAGATACAGCGCACTAGCCGTCGAAAAGAAGGCTGACGCTGCGGCGACACTGGTGAACTTCATGATGTTTGGTGGTGATTCTCGGGCGTCATCCTGCGTGCTCGAGCAGCCAAGGGCCAGATCTTATAAGCTGAAGATACATCATCTTGTAACTCGATCCGTAACTCTAAAGGGGAAATTTCGCACAAAAATTTTATACCTCACAAATTGAGTCTGTTGGGTATGCACTTTGGCCGATAATCGGCGGGCCCTCTACTCAAGTACACGCATGAAGCCATCACCACTGAACTTTAGGTAGATGTCTCTACCCTGGATAGAGCCACTTAACCTGCGGGACTGGGTATAAGCCGGCAATAAGCGGTCATAAATGGCATCATCAAGTCATGACTTATCTATACTCATCTCCAAAAACCTCTAAATAAATACAATCTGTCCTTAAACCGGCTCAATTGTCCTCGACTTTACCCTCATTGACTCTGGAACTTGCCGAGTCTCCCCCGAGGGGTCCGGAAGGGCTAGCCCCAGTGGGGTCAATGGATGAATCCCCTCCGTTCCGTCGGAGTCATACCTCTGGAGGATACGATACTTTCAGCCCATGCCAATTGTACTCTCCTCCTTCAACATCTTGACCTTTTTTTGACCCAAGACCCCTCTCTCAACGCCTCCCATTGCCTTCAACATGGCCAATGATCACATCCTCACCCTCTCTTGCCCCGACAAGTCGGGCATCGTGCACGCCGTGACGGGCATCTTTGCCTCGCACAAGCACAACATCCTCGACCTCCAGCAGTTCTCGGATCCCGTCTCGGAGCGCTTCTTCATGCGCGTCCACTTCGGCCCTACAGAGACCGAGTCGACCGAGCACCTCGTCGAACCCTTTGACAAGCTCGCCGCCGAGTACAAGATGGACTACGACATTCGACCCGTCGCCCGCAAGATGCGCGTCCTCATCATGGTTTCCAAGATTGGTCACTGCCTCAACGATCTGCTCTTCCGCATGAAGACTGGTCAGCTGCGCATGGAGGTCCCCGTCATCGTGTCCAACCACCCCGACTACGCTCCCCTCGCCCAGAGCTACGGCATCGAGTTCCACCACCTGCCTGTTACAAAGGATACCAAGGCTGAACAGGAGTCTCAGGTCCTCGATCTTGTCAAGCAGCACAAGATTGAGCTGGTGGTTCTTGCGCGATACATGCAGGTCCTGTCACCAACCCTCTGCGAAGCCATGTCTGGCCGCATCATCAACATTCACCACAGCTTCCTGCCATCCTTCAAGGGAGCCAAGCCTTACCACCAGGCCTATGATCGCGGAGTCAAGATTATCGGTGCGACGGCGCACTTTGTCACTGCGGACCTTGACGAGGGTCCTATTATTGAGCAGCGTGTGGCTCGTGTCGACCACAGCATGAACCCTAAGGAGCTGTCTGAGGAGGGATCCAATGTAGAGAGCCAGGTTCTTGCTGCTGCTGTGCGGTGGTATGCCGAGAGGAGACTGTTCCTCAACGGACACAAGACTGTTGTATTCAACTAGGCGTATAATCAGGCGTTAAAAAGTCATGTTGCTGCTTGTACCTTTGTGGTTGGTGTGTTTGGTGTAAGTAAGATTTGGCCGAAGTGATGTATCACCGTGAATGAACCAGCTGAAAGCGACAAAGAACCATTGCAAGTGACAGAACTCATGTACATCCAATCCCCATCATGATGAGACATTTACCATCTCCTCGGCCTCATCTTGACCGACAAGCGAACCCATCTGCATGTCCATCTCCACAGAACCCCCTCGACTGCATAGGCGCCAGTATCTCGCCCGTCGCCAACCACCAATCAATCCCCCGAGTAGCTCAGCTGGAAGAGCGTTCGGCTGTAACTGATACAATAGATTGATCACCGAAAGGCCACCTGTTCGAGCCAGGTCTCGGGGAGATGTTCTCTTTTAGCCTTCCGTTGGGAAAGGTTGATATTTTTTTCTGCCCCTCACCCCGCCAGCTTGTGTGGGCAAGGGGCTACATTTTTGGAGGGGTTGTGTGAACGAGGCCTCCACCCCCCTGGCCTTTTTGGCTAGGCCAAAAAGGATGACGAATGAGATTGTGACTGACTGTGGGTGCAAAAAAGAAAGCAGAGCTTCTAAAGACAAAAAGAAATCCCCGAGACCTGGCTCGAACAGGTGGCCTTTCGGTAACGTGGTATCCATTACAGCCGAACGCTCTTCCAGCTGAGCTACTCGGGG